>OMKZ01018667.1:44838-67603 GCA_900302535.1 Neoniphon sammara | reverse complement strand
CACACACACACACACACACACACACACACAGACACACACACACACACACACACACACACACACACACACACACACACACACACACACAGAGGTGTGGCTTTATGCAGCTTGTGCTACACATTGCACCAGCACAGTTCTTCCGAGTTCACTCCATTCCACACACACACACACACACACACACACACACACACACACTTGATTGAGAAATTGTAAAACAGTGAGAGAAAACCATGTAAAAATCCCTGAAACAGTGTGACTGACATTCATCCTGAGGCTGGAATGTCTAGATGGGCAAACGAACCTTTCAGAAATTTGTAAAAGTTAGATTCACCATGAAATACTACATCTTAGGCACCGTTTAGGTAACATCTGAACATACTGTAAATGAACCCGGAGAAAGCAATTAAATTCAAACAAAAAGTAAGCAACCTGCAATGTTGCATGCATGTTGTGAGAAATGCAAATTTATTGATCAACATTTTCATAACATTTTCATACATTTTGTAGCCACATTATCATGCAGTGTAAAGCCAGTGTGAAAAGCTTCGTATGTAAACTGTTTGCAAAGCCACTCCTCTCTCACTCACTCCCCGTGATTTTGGTTCACATCATTATAAACCAATACCAAAAAGTCTCAGAAAGTTTCTACAAAGCACACATTAGTTTCAGGTTTGTTAATATGTTCTCGAGTTGCATAGTGTACATTTAAAATTAACTTTTCAAAATCTGCAGTGGTTATTTTGTCATATTCCAAAGCAAAACATACAGGAAGTACTAGATACAATATTGGTATGTGAACTACGTAACTATATCTCTAATCTCAACATAAGTTTCACTTGAAATGAGATGCACAAACATATTTAATACAGGCCCCTATCTTCCCATGCTCGATATTAAATTCTGTGAAATCACTCCTTATGACATCAGCTGCTCACTGAGTCATTTCTAAAGCTCAATATTTTAGTTATTAAGAAAGAATGAGTGGTTCAAGCTCGTAGCACACTCGCCCAGTCAAGTCCTCAGTGGCATTTCTCTCAACAGAGTCACTGGGTTCAGCGTCAGTGCCCTTATCTTCTGGGCTCTGACTGTTTCCATACTCATTCGTGAGGGAATTGTAGTCCCTGAGGATGACAAGAAATAATCTGAGAATACCAGCGCTAAAAGTCGCTTCCTAGCACGGCTTTCTGGTGATTCTTTCAACATGAAACAAAATGTGTATATCTTAGCAAAGAACTTCAGCAAAAATCTAATATTTTTCCTACCTTCCATCAGGCGCTCCATCTCCTTTGTCTTCTGTGTTTTGTTTCACTGCTTCTCCAACTCTGCTACTAAACCTAACCATGGTACCTGAAAAGTAAAATATTAGTAAGTTAAATGTAGTAAATCGACTGAAGAGCGACTAAGTTATGAGCTAAAACCAAGGACAGGTAAAATCTATCCATGTTTCTTTTTGTAATAATATAACCACATCATGTGACTTGCAGGGTGTTAACATGCACTTTTGTAATCGTGTTATTCCCCTCTTACAGAAGTTAGGCAGTTTCTAAACTGCGATGTAAACAAGAAACCAAGTTTCCATAATTGGGTCATAGGATTAAGAGAAAACTGGTTATCACAGGTAGATTTCTGCTGGAGAAACCTGATTATTGGGCCATGTAAAGCTTTACTCAGATTTCTGAATGGCTTTTTATGGCATTTTGCAGCCATGTGCAGGAAAAGAGAGCAGACAAGGAAAGTGACACAATAAACAGACACTATATAACGCTTGGGAGATTTAAAAAAAAAAAAAAAAGTCTGTTCAACATGAATCAAAAGGTGATGGTAAAGGACGCATTGCAGCAGTTTTCTGAACTACTGTGTACAGTCTGTCACTCACTGGCACTCAGTCCTCTCCTTCTCCAGACAAGATAAACGATGAGCACCAGAAGAAGCAGCACCAAAAGACCACCCAGAACTCCTGAGATGACTGAAGAGACTGAGGATGCTGTTGAGATTGGCAGGTCATGCAAGAGAGTAATGACAATAGATAAATGAGAGAGACAAAATAGCTGCAGCCACACATTTACTTTAAAAATATTATTAAATCTCAAGGGCAATATCAGTGAGTTCTGGGTCTTACCAATTACTGTGACTTGGAGTGTTTTTGAAGGATCAGAACAGAAGGAATGCGTAGAGATGTTCACACCATAGATGCAGCTGTATTTCCCCTGGTGTTTATAGTCCACTGCAGGGAAGTCAAAGTAAGCCAAGAAGAAGATCGAGTGGCCAAATGCTGGCTTAGGTTCGCTAGTGCTCCTGTTAGACATTGTCAGATGGAAGAAGCCGTCAGGGTATCGGGAATGAATGGAGCAGGTGATCGAGAAACGGCTGCCCTTGGTGACCTCGATATTATCGGGGCTGAAGATCACCATGGCATGGGGAGATGTGAGGGAGATGCTAGGCTTCTCCAATGTCACTGAGGAACAGAAACAGACAAGCATGTTCATACAATATAGATATTGAAACCTGCCTGCAGTCAAGAAATGTTTAACAATTATATATTATTAAGTAAAACAAAGTACAAAATTGTTGACCTGTGACAGAGAGCTCAGCCAAATCTCCTTGAGGAAAGTGGATGTTTTGAGTGGCTAATCTCTTCTGATATTCACAGTGGTATGACCCCTTATGTTCAAAGTCCACTTTAGGAATGATGAAGGTCGCGGCTTCAGTATCTGAGTATTTTTCCATTCTGAATGAGCCCGGGGTCTTTTGCAAAATGAATGTCCCACCCAAGTGCTCCATTATCATGGTGCAGATGATTTCAACTCTCTCACCCCAGGTTACCTCTGGACCAGGAATCAGAGTGATCTGGGGCTTCGGTAGAGTGCCTGAGACAGATAATCGATGGTAGTAAATTTGTTGTATCACTATGACCAACTCAGTTTCATCAAGTAACACTGAGGTGGTGAGCATGAATTCATTCAGGGATCCAGGGATGTTAGCTATGTCCTTACCTAAACAGATGACACTAGCGTCTTCACCATGGCCGCAGTTATTTTCTCCAAATCCGTTATGTGTACATTGCGTGAGAGCACTCTCTTGGCCCGTACACTCCACATTATCAAGCCATATTGGACCACTGCCTCTCCCAAAGTGGGCACTCATAGGAGCAGCAACAGCATGACCACAGCCAAGCTGTTTGCACACCACTTCAGCGTTGTTTATTTCCCATTCATCATCGCACACTGTTCCCCACTGGCCGTTATGGAAGATCTCCACTCTACCAGAGCATGCACTTGTCCCACTGACCAGTCGAAGTGGTGCTGGATGTAAAATAAATAAATAAATAAATAAATAATTTGTGTAAACACATTTCCCCCAGGTGACAATAAAGTATAAATAAATAAATACATAAAAGGAGTATCTGTGCAATTAAAACACATTAGGCTACATATGCTTTTACAGTCAAAGAATTTGGATTAGCGTAGTGTACTGCATATGATAGTACATGTTATTTACTGCCATTTAGTGCATTTGAAGATAATTTTATTTTAAATGAAAAGGAGACTGAGTTCAAGAAATGCAAAAATTTGTTCGAAAGTTGACAAGTTTGTTTTGTACATTTTATGTTGTATTTGTATTGTATGTTGTATTATGTTGTATTTTATGTTATGTTGTATAGATTCTAACATCAGCAAACAACAACAGGTAAAAATCGAGCAATGTTTTTTAAAGGGAACTGGCAATGTGGAATGTGACTGGGATGTATGGTATACCCATGGTGTTATGCAAGTGACATATTTAGTGGGTGATGTTGCACAGATTTGATTGAATAAAATGAGCACTTTTTTCATTCAACGACACATTTTCCCTTTCATTTCCATGTGTGACAAGAATGTAACAGTGAGCCAAATGGAAAGAAAATTACATGTGAGAGTTTTGAAAATTGCGTATATAAATGAGGCCAAAAGCTTTACCTGCACAGACAACACCAGCATCTTGTTCATGGCCACAACTTGCCGTGTGGAAACCTGTAAGTGAGCACTGCTGGAGAGATGTCTCATTGGCAAAGCACGACTTGCTAGCCTCCCATACTGGCCCACTCCCTTGACCAAAGTTGGCACCACCAGGCGCACTTACAGCATGTCCACACTCCAGCAGCTTACAGATCATCTCAGCATGATTCATGGTCCAGTCTCTGTCACACACCGTCCCCCACTGACCGGCATGGTGGACCTCTACTCGACCAGAGCAGTGATCGGCACTATTGACCAGCCGTACCTCCAAACTCTCTGTTGGGTCAAGAAAGTTAAAATCAACCTTTTAAAGTTTGCTGGAATAAAAAGAAATAAAAAGAATATACCAGGATTTCCCATCTTTTATCTTGAACTAATAAGCAAAAAAAAGGCATTTCTTTTTGTCAACTTTTTGGTTCTGATTTTTTTTTATTATTTATTTTATTTATTTATTTATTTTGTTACCTGAACATATAACACCAGCGATTGAGGTGCTGTTGCAAGTGTTGTCTCCATATCGCCTTTGCGAACACTGAGTGAGTAAGGCCTCTTGGCCATTGCATTCTGTCTCATCAATCCAGATATTTCCACTGCCATAGCCAAAGAATCCGTTGTGGCTGATCTTGTGAGCCCTCCCGCAGTTTAGCTGTCTGCACACCACCATCGCATCATTTATATCCCAGGAATTGCCACACACAGTCCCCCACTGGCCATTATGGTAGAACTCCACTCTTCCCGCACAACGATTAGACCCATTGACCAACTTGACATTACCTGGGAATTACAGTTGAGACATGAGAGTGCATGCAGTCCTTGTATGAGAGTAAACACACACCAGGTTTGCTGGTTATGATGAAGGCACAGATGAGTAAGACAACTGCACACTCAGTTCCACTAAATAATTTATTAGAGTCGATGTTTCAGCCAAGCAGGTCTTGAACCTACCTATCAGAAATACACTCAAATAGACTGAAGGGCTCACCACCTGTCGGAACATTACCAACTGGTGCCACCACAAACTGATAAGAAGAAGATTATGGATTTGTTGTTTTTTGTTTTTGTTTTTTTTCTCTGTTACATACAAGCCATGTCATGGTATGGTTTTCTTTAAAGGCTTTTCTTCTTCTAAGTTTAAGTTTAAGTGATGTCTTTGAGACCTAATAACCTAATTTGGCTGTGATGTGGTAAAAACTTCCAGAACACATACACAGGGAGGTACTGATTTTTACATCCTGATTATCAATTTCTACTGAGTAATATAATAAGTAATTTACGTTCTCTTCACTGATATCCTATTGTTTACTCATTTATGTATTTTGTATAATTATTTTGGAAAGAAAGGTTGTTAAAAATACAGGAAGTCATTTTTTTATGTATTTGTCAGAAAGCACCAGTTGTTTATCTACTTCTTATCAGTTTGTGATGTCACCAGTTGGCAGTTACCACCAGAGGGTGAGCCAATAGTATATTTAAGTGTTTTCTTGACGTTTATGTTCAAGGTACTTTGACAAAGATCTGCTCGGTAAAAATGCCAGCTATAATAAATTTATAATAAATTTAGTGGCAGTGGGCAGTTATCTCGCTCATCAGTTCATACAGTTCTCAATGTTCTCAACCCTCTTGGAGATTTCTGATGTCTGACCTGTACAAACGACAGTTGCGTCTACGGCATGGTTGTAGCTGCTCTTGACGAACTGTCTCTGTGTACACTGGCTGAGGGAGCGCTCTGTACCTCTGCAGGTGATGGCATACCCGCTCACCCCACTCCCCTGACCAAATGATGTTGAGACCACATCGTGGTCTCCACAGTCCATCTCTCTGCACACCACTTGAGCTTCATTTCTTCCCCAGTTAACATCATATACTGGGTACCAGTGGCCATTATGGTAGAATTCCAGCCTGCCTGAGCAGTGGTCAGACCCATTGATCAGTCGAATAGAACCTAGAAAATCAAAGCAGAGAGGATTGGTAACATATTTCAAAGTTCAATACTGATCGAGACATATACAATTACATAGTTAATTCAAACATAATACATGTAGGATATTCTGATATTCTGTTGCTGTGAAAATATATATGATCAAGTTTTAATACTAAAACAAAACTTAACAATAACTTGGTCAACAAAATATGAATCTGATGGCAACAACACAGAGGCATTAAAACCGTCTTCTTAAAAATTCACCAAAATAAATCTGATTTGTCTGAGGAAAGTTTTAGTCTTGCAGTATATTTTCAACTTTTGGCTGTGAACAGTTAGATCTAAGAGAATAGGACATTGTCTTAAATCAAGTAAGATGGTACACAAAAACAAAATTTAGTAAACATCACAGACTTGGAAGATAATAAAGTTGTTAGCTTACTTGAACACACTACACCAGCATCCTCACTATGGCCACAGTTGTTGTCTCCGAATGTGGACCTTCGGCAGTGCAGAAGGGAAGTCTCATTACCCAAACACTCCACATCATCCAGCCAGATCTCTCCGAGGCCTTTACCAAAGTAGCCTAAAGTTTTAGCTGCCAGCGCCGTTCCACAGTCCAAAGATCTGCACACCACCTGAGCATCTTTGATGTCCCAGTGATCATCGCACACTGTTCCCCACTGACCATCATGATGAACCTCCACTCTACCAGAACACCGATCAGTGCCATTGACCAGCTTTATCTGTGGATTACCTGAGGAAAAGTATAATGTTCTAATGTTAACATATTGTGCAGTCTACATCCAAGGTATTATAACTGCTGTTCATATTTTCAGGAATGCTTTACAGTCACTACACTGAAGCATAATAAAAACCAGGTGATTAAGGAGATCTTTGTCATATTCCCATTTCTCTACATTTTTTAATAAGAGTATATTCAATACGTGTGATGGGTCAGTAAATAAAAAGAGACATTTGTCTTGCCTGAACATATGACGAAAGCAGCTGCACAGCTTTCACTGGGGTGAAATGAGCACTGTCCGATGGCGCTCTCGTTACCAGGGCATCTAGTTGTGTATGCTCTGAGCCCCCCGCCTTCACCAAAGTGTGGCCTGTCTGCATTATTGAGAGGTTTCCCACAGTCGAGCTCTTTACACACCAGCGTAGCCTCTTTCAAGCCCCAGTCACTTGCACAGACTTTTCCCCAGTGTCCATCGACATAGACCTCCACTCTGCCAGAGCAAAGGTCAGTCCCATTGGCCAGTCTGAGTGTGTCTGGAAACCAAGCAACAGGGAGATCAAAATGAGGGAAGTAACAAAAATAAATGTTTTAAGAAAAGATAGATTTCATTTACATATTTTCTCTTGTATTGGAACAGTTTGGCTTTCAATTGTCTTGACAGTTTAGAGATATTATGATTCACTTCAACCGCCGCCACATCTGCTACCGTAGATCTTGGATGTGAATGTGACAACTCAAACACCTTTCATTTGATTTTTTTTTCAAAGCAGCAATGCTTATTCATGACCCTTTGAGGAAAAATCCTACTGAATTTGGAAACCCCATGACCTTTCTTCTAGCACCACCATCAGGCCAAACTTTCAAAATGTGAGCACAATAATGTTAGTGGTAATGTTAGCAAACAGCAAAAGGGGATGTGTTTGACACTTTGCATTGTGGGGTAAATTAAGAGGGCTGAATTATCTCATTACTAAGTGCAGCCATACTTAAGAACATGTCTACAAGTAGTTTACTGCCTAAAAGGACACATTTAAATGGCAAGTGTAAAAAATGAGATAGGGGCTGTATTACCTGAGCATACAACACCAGCATCCTCGCTGTGATCACAGTCATTCTCCCCAAAACCTCGGTGTGGACACTGAGTGAGGGACTTCTCTAGACCAGTACACTCAACATCATCCATCCAAACCTGATCTTGGCCGTGGCCAAAGTAGGCCTTGTACCTGACCGCCAGGGGAGCACCACAGTTCATTTCTCGGCACGCAACTGCTGCCTCCTGCATGCCCCACCTGTCGTCACAAACTGTTCCCCACTGTCCGTCATGGAAGATTTCCACTCTACCAGAGCATCGATTAGTCCCATTCATCAGCCTAAGTGGTTTGCTGTCTGTCAGGTAAGAAAGTCAACAAACAGGGAATGGTTTTTAACAAAACATCCAAATGGATCAGTCTTTAATTCGTATTGATGAAATGATTTCTGGATGATGTCTGAAATCCATATTTTGATCTCATTTTGCATATTTGAAAAAAATGGATTAAGATCCATTCTTTGTCTTATTACTTTGTCTTGTGACTTGTTTTGAGCTGAAGACGAGAAGTCAAACTTACTTAATTTAATGGCAATTTTCATAGAGTGACAGGAAATAAGATTTATTCCCTAAAAAGTAACCTATATATTTTTCAATGCAAAACAGGTAAAACAGGTGAAATTTTACAAAATACACTAAAATAGTGTTTATACAAGGATGACGTACTTGTGCAGACAATGTGAGTGTCCACACAGCCTCCAGTGACCTCAAGGAGTCTGCAGTTTGCAAGAGAGGTCTCATTTCCATGACATCTGGTTTTGATTCCAATCATCTGACTTGCCCCACCAGAGGATGGCGACTCAGTGTGACTGTCAGGAGACCCGCAACCGATCTGTCTGCACACAATTTCAGCTGCCTCCTTGCCCCAGTCGCTATTACACACTCTTCTCCAGTGGCCATCGTGGCTGACTTCTACTATACCGGCGCACCGATTTGTCCCATTGACCAGCCTGACATGCTCTGTAAACAACATTTAAAAAACACGAAATAAAAGTTAATTACAATGCACGAATTGGTTATAAAAAATTCAGTTCAATGTGTAGGAGAGCTTTATAACTTAAATGAATAAATAACATTATTGTTGGTATTTATATGGGCTTGCATTACACACTCAAAGTCCCATTTCCATTTTTTTTATCACAAGGTTAGCTGTCTTATTTTGACTATTGAAACACTAAAAAGCGGCTCATCAACACGGTAATGTACGTTTTCTCATTTCTTTAGTCAAGTATTGTACTCACTCAAAAAAAAAAACCCTAACATTTTGGTTGATAAGTCAAACTTCTGGTGCTGCTAAGTAAGTGATTTATTTCCAGTTGTTTACAGCTTTATTACTTGTCAGTTTGTGGAGTATTTCAGAACTTAAATAAAGCTGACATTTCATGGCTTCAGGCAGAGCTTCGCTCCTGCATTCACTTACAGACCATCAACAGTACAAAAACCTTGGGAAAATAGCTGCCAGAAGGCCATCTCCTCAAAGCAGTTGTTTAGCAAAGAGCTCAGCAATTAAGATATAGCTGCTGATGACAGAGTTTACTACTTAAATAAATAGCCTCCGCTTAGATTTTGGGAAATAATACTTAACAGCAGACAGCCTTGTGCTGACATTGCTGTTCTACTGCAGCTAGCATTTATCTTCAAGTAGCCCACAAACAGTGAATGGATAATATGATTGTTTCTTGTTTGAGTAGGGTCAAAGGTGTAACATATATGATTAATCACAACCTTTGGCTCCTTTTCTGTAGCACACAGGTGCTTTTAATGTAATGTTGTGTAAAGCTGGTTGTATGGGCACGTGAAAATACAGGTGTGCCAGTTAACTGGTTTCAGGTTGATGTCTAGTACATGTAGAATAAGTGTATACGTTATTTGATAGAGCATCAAACTGAGTAGTATGAAAAACATAACTTGAATGACATATGTCATGACGTGATGAGCAAGAGCCTGAGTGGGTGAGGCAGTACAGACATAATGGAGATGAGTGAAGAAATGAAACTGTAATGTCTTACCTGAACAGACGACACCAGCATCTTCACCGTGGCCGCAGTTATTATTCCCAAAGTCTCTGTGCGGGCACTTTACGAGGGAAATCTCATGGCCAGTGCACTGAACATCATCCAACCAGATCTGTTCTTTTCCTTCTCCAAAGAAGGCCCTGCGTTTGGCCTCCAGAGCCGTCCCACAGTTTAACTCTCTACACACCACATCAGCGTTCTCGAGGCTCCAGTAATCATCGCACACCGTTCCCCATCTCTCTCTGTGGAGGATCTCCACTCTCCCAGAGCACTGCGTAGGCCCCACCAGCCTGATTTTGTAACAATCTGTTCAATATCAAAAACTGAATTGCAGTACCTGTAGGTTATGTGACCATGAATTCAGCAACAAAAATGGCACTTTTCCTCTGACCTGGGCTTTCACAAACCTAGCGACAATTTAAAGTACATTGGATTTTAGCCATAGAAAGTGAATGGAATTTACTGACCTGTAGGCAGTGGTAGATTCAGCAGACCTAAAGCAAAAATAAAATATACAGTAGATAATAACTTCCTTTAAAGCTGCTGACAACTCATTTGGTCATGAATAACTTATGCACTACTGTGATAAATACAAAGCAGACAGTTTTGTCCAGTATCTGTTTCTTATCAGGTGGCACTTGGAATAGCAGCAAAATATGTATTCCTTTTTTTCTTATGTGAAAGTTAAAATTCCCATTGAGCACTGTTCTCCAAGAAGCTGTTTATTTTGTCTGAAATACCTTCATTCCTACTTTTTAGAGAAAAGAGGGGGGGAATCTCACCTCAAAACAAACAAAAGAAGTAAAGAAAGATAAGAGTAAATTATTTTCCATGGAAATGTCTCTCTTTGATATGAAAATTGGAAAACAACAATAATTATAATTGTACTAAACAAACAGCAGTGTAAACTGTATCTCTCTCTATATTTTTGGTTGAAAGATTTCATATTCAAACACAAGAAGGAAGAAGAAATGAAAACTCACCTATTGACAGATAAAAAAGATAATGCAGCTCTTTAATCTTCATAGCAGAAATGAAGACCATATTGCATCATCAGAGTAAATCAAATCCTGTGATGGACAAAAGACAGAAAAAAAGAAATAAAGGTCATGTTACTCTAAACTATAAAACAATAAATTATAAGTTTTTCATTCGGGCAGGCTCATCTGTCTTTGAAAGTTACAGCAGCTGGCTTATTTTTTGAAAAACAGCCCAGATTTTCTCCCAGAAAACGACAGATCCAGTAAATGTTGTGAAAAACTGACTGCCTGGACTTGGACTGCAAACTGGACGCATGTTGACATTTTGATCAATCATTAAAGACAGGGGGCAAGAAGAGATTTCATTTGTTTTTCACAATATCTCCACTACTACTTGAAAAAGCACATTTTATTGTGGGGGAAAATAAAAGCATATTTGAAGGTGTGCAGGCAGGCAGTTGTATGAAAGTGAACACGCTTCAATGTCAAAGTGTCAGCCTCAGACAAAAGGAGAGGTAAGAGTAAAGTTGAATGGATACACAGTAGTGACTCCCAGCATCATAATTCCAACTTGGTTTATTGGTTTTGTGGGTCTTTTATGAAGAAGAAGAAGAAGAAGAAGAAGATGAAGAAGAAGAAAAAGACTCCGACATCTATCAAGAGTCACTCTGAAGTCGTCATCCACCCATTTTTGGGGGCACTTCCTTATAAAAATTAAAGTTTCATATCTGTAGCTTTAGGGATATAGTCTTTTGGCAAAACAACTTCTCCAAAAAAGACCCCCAAACCAAGAAATACTGTTCTCCACAATATACACCCCCAATACTTATTTGATAAGTGCCTCCATTAGAAAACACTAACACATTTTAACCTATGAAGCTACAGCATCTGTTAAATTAAGACTCACCTTCGAGTGCACAGGAGGCCAGCTGAGGGAGGCTCGTCCATGCCAACAGGAAGCCCAGAAACAGAATAACACTAACACTTCTACAACCACTGCTACAAATGTAGAGGGCGTGCACAATGTAATAATATGATCAAATTGAACGTGTTCTGTCAGCCCCACACAGGTAAAAGACGTTTGGTTAATGATGTCATTACCTGTTTCACATTAGCTGTTTGACATGCAGTCTAGCTTATAAAAGACAAAAACATCTCACTCACTCAAACAAAGGATTATAGAGAACACAATCTGGAGAAATGACAGGGACTAGCAGCAGTTAATTTCAATATTATGAATGATGTCCTCTCACTAAAATTCTGTGGTATAAAGCAAGTCAATTAACCTCCAGATTGAGGTGAGAATTGAGATTGGCTGTTAAGCTAGAAAGACATTTACTGATTTTACACACTGCAAACCCTCTCTCCATGGTATCGTTTGGGTTCCACTGTTTTGTCTAATGCCGATGTTCTCCCTTTGACTTATCTGTTGCTGATTCAATATGGGTAAAAAAGGCCTACGTATTCTGTATAAAGAACAGATACTCCAATAATCTATTTAATCTTAGTTTGATGATAGTCCATGGAAACCAAAATCTCATGTAGTGGAGAATATATCGCTAAAGCCATTATCTGATGGAAAATGACAGTACAGCCCATGAGTAACACAAGTATGAAAAACAAGATGGCCATGTCACAACGTGAAAACTCCATGCAGCCTACACATGCTGAGGGGACTGCATTTGAAAAAGAGTTTTAAAAAGATACCGGTGGAGATTTGTAGATGTTTTCTATTTCAAGACAAGTGTGTTTTCAACTTTAATTTTACCATTTCAGTGTACAGCTCCCATTCAGCCCATTTGCGCTGATTTTCCATGTGCAAAGAAAAAAAACAACTTCTGATTACACAGCGGTCTCATCTGAACCTTAATATGGTCATGAAATTGCACTGGGTGACTTTTACTCCTCACTTAATGCATCATAGAATGTGTCACAAGCCTGTGTACAAATATAACAGAAACACAATTTACAGAATAAAGCATATTTATTCAATAACAGCAATGGAAACAGGCAGAGAGGTGTCAAGAATAACTACAATAAGAACATTTACTTGGTGTGGTCTAACAGAGTTGTTTACCTGCTTTCATAAAAATGCACAACACTGTTAAATATATTTGATATTCATAGACAGTGTAGGACAGAAAATAAAACGTAAGCATAAAGGAATGTTGCTTTTCAGTTTTCACAGTGAGAGAGATACACTGGATCAGACTCAAGCTTATTTTTCCCCTGTTTGATTTAAAATACCTCTAAATTGCATGTTCATTCACAAGATGGCACTACATTCAGGGGCGAAGGGTTACTGCGCATGTATGAGTTTGTGTGTGTCCAGCATGTGTAAACATAAAGCAATTACTCAACCACCCATGATAATTTAATAAGGGTGAAGGACGTGAGGAGAATATGCTTATTGTTGGTGTTTAGGATGCTGTTAGGCAGGGAGGGAGAGAAACAAAGAAGGCATAGATCAAACAATATAGGATTTGGGTCAGCGGTTAGGGTCGTCCATCACACTGCTCTCTCCCACTCCGCTGAAAAACAAGATCTAATATTCTTTCCATCTGTGCCCTTTTTTTTCCAATTGAATTGAAATTTTGCCAGCATCGGCCATGATTATGTGCAAGAAAACAAGCCGAGCAGATGGCCCACTCTTCTTTTAGCATTGTCTGTTTACTTAGACATTTGGAAAATAGAGGGGAAAAGCAGGGGAGGCACATAAGAGAAAGCTCGATCTGGGCAGCAGGTGCACACGTGAGGTGGGGAACTTCACTTCTTGATTATCTCCGACAGCAAACTTTAATTTCTAATTGCCTACATCTTAAAACGATTCCTGATATTTTTGTGTGGACAAAGACTTGGAGTGATATATTATTCAATATACATTCTGTATATGGCTTTGATTGTAACTAAGCTTTGACTACGGCAGTTTTGGTTAATCATCAACTGGTTTGGCAGTGGAACAGGACAAGACAAGAGAAAAGAGTGCTTTTTTTTTTTTTCAATGACAGCGACGACCACAAGGTAAAAATGACTGCTGGTAAAGATAATGGAAGCAATTGATTCACCATTTGTGATCCCTAATATGTTGTGGGGGATTCTTGGCATTTCCACTCATCTGCTTGTGGTGAGCAGCTCAGTGTCATTTGTTTCAGTGCAAACTAATATGAAAGAGAAAGCATCCTCACACACACACACACACGAACGCAGGCATAATGGCTAGGCCCCAGGTTGTCTCAGGTTGCATTAAGTGCTGCCTCTCATCTCCCCTCATTTAACACAACCTTCATTAACTCTCACTCACGCACACACTCACACACACACACAGACGTGTCTTTATGCAGCTTGTGCTACACACTGCACCAGCACAGTTCTTCCTAGTCCACTGCTTTCCAAACTGATTGCTCTACTGATCCAAAAGCTGCTACATAGTCTTCTACTTCACAAAGAATTCATGCTACTGTGTTGTGAAACAGTACTTGGAATCATGTAGTATCAAACAGGATAAGGTAACACAGATGCATTTGCCATAGTCCATTGTTATGTTAACCCCTTTTTCTCCGACTTAAGTCTCTGTGGCCTCTGGAAAAGTTAGATGCCTCTTGGAGGCTGAAGTGAATGAAGCAGTGGAATGTGTTTTGAAAGTCAAGGAGAGGTTGCACATGAGGGGAAATCGGCGTGGTCTGATGTTTTGGCAACATGGTAGCATCTCAGCAGGATCACCAGAGAAGAGGAGGTGATGCATGATAGAAGATGATGCAGTCCTTGTCCTGTGTTTCAGGGATCCCTGGATGTGGCCAGTGGTTTGATCTACGACTCAGAATCCTGAAGGGGATCAGAGAAAAGGATAAAGATGTTAACATCCTGTTTAACGATCTATTGATTTATCTCCAATTCTTCGTCTGTATTTGTCCTCCAAAACGTAACAGTGATATTCAGATTGTGCAGTGTAGTGCTTATTAACATTATCATCTTTTTGAGATTGACAAGATCACATATAGATGAAAATCCTTACACAACTTGTACATATCCAGTTGCCTGTCAAACATCAAACTGGGAAAACTGAACACTGCGAAGAAAGCAAATTTCTGCAAGCAAAACACTGCCTCAGTAAGTACCAGTAAACACACATACTGGTCTATACTTAATTAGATCTCTTTTAACTGAGTTATTCAGCCAGCCTCTAGAGGAGACAGACAGAGGATGTGACTGAGGGAAAATCAAATGATCATGCATCAGTGATCCATGGAAACTTGCTCCTCTGATGTTTGCCAGACCACTGGATCATTAACATGGTTTCTATAATTAAATATTCTTTAAAAGGCACTGTCATGGTTCACTATCTGATATACTAACCCTGGCAGTTGATGGCAGTTACAAGGAATCCCAAAACAGAGCAGCAACACTTGGTTTTTGAAAATCCTGACTCTGATGAATTTAGGGTAGTTCAGCTCGTTGTGGCTGGAAATTTTAAGACCCTTTTCTTTACCATGTCAACAAAAAATAAATATCTTAGAGGAAACTTCTCAATAGAGACTTAGCCACTTAGCATATAACTTTGAGTATTTGTATAAAACAGATCGAAGGATGGAGACAAGGCAACAAATTCTGGATGCATGGGAGTGGGTGTTCTTAAATTTACTTTTTTTCTCTCTAGGAAAGCTGACGTGTACCAAAAACCAATCAGTTAAATATTTCAGAGGCTGACTTGCAGACAGCAGCGCTGCTGATCCAGCACCTCTGAGACATGGTGGGAGGACAGAGCTTGGCCTGTAACAGAATTTGGGCGCACAGCAAAATGTATTGGCTGTATGATTTATGTCAGTGAGAAAGTAATGTTTGTATGACTTCATATGTGTGTGTATGTGTGTGTGTGTGTGTGTGTGTGTGTGTGTGCGTGTGTGTGTGCGCATCTCACAGCCATAAATGTGAATTTACATCCACTTACTTTCACTGAGGTTTGGGAACTGAGACCCAGGAATGCAAACACAGTGTTGTTCTCCTTTGACAGGAAGAAATCCTCATAGTCCTAAGGGGAAAGAAAAAATAGAGATGCCCAGTGTTACATAACCCCAACAAGTTTGAAAGATGGTTTTAAACATCCCTGCCAAAGGATGTGCAGAGGGCAAAACAGTTCATCCACTGCTGATTTGATTGTGTCATTCACTGACCGCCTTACTCGGCGCACTTGGTGAGTAATTTTGGATTACCTTGGTGAGAGAGAGTGAGGGCAGGCAGAGCAGATAATCTGCCCCATCCATGAAGTGGATTACGACAGGATTAGAGAGTAGCATACAATCTCAGCGGAGGACATAAACTGGCAAGCATCGACTGACCAAACTCATTCACAAACATAGCGAGCCAACCTTATGCCAGTAGCACAACAGTACTTAAGTAAAGTACCCTCTGTAATTATCAATATTTACCTTGTGCATAACAATCAACAATATATATAAAAAACACAGGAAAAACACATGTAACTATGCAATCTCCAAGGTCAAATGTGCAAAATGCTATTTAACTATAAGTGCTGTACCATACAAACTTTCAGGATCTAAGTGCACCAAAAAAACAAAAATGAGAAAAGAGTTCTATTGTAATTTTCTCCAAGTGTGCAAGGCTGCCTAATGCAGTCTGGTCATCATGGACTATACACCACAATATCCACCGTACCCCACAGTAGCGATCTTCATTGAAGATCTGCGGTGGCAGTGGGTTGCCCCTCTCTGGCTGCTTGTCCTGAGGGATGTTGCGGTACATCCAGAGCCGCTGCTCTTCTAGCATGGTGATGTCTACTTCCTGGAAACTGATTCGATTGGCCTCCAGGAAGCCCACCACCTCCTGCTGATGCTTCTTCACCTGGAGGTGGAGGAGACAGACAGAAAGAAGACAGAAAGGTGGGTTTACAAGAGGGGGAGAAAATGTCAAGCGGGGTATAAAAGAGGGGGTGAAGTGGTAGACATAAGAGTGGGATAGTCACAAGGACAGGGCACTTTGCTAGAGTAACTGTAACCCATTATCTGACTGCGGGTGCATTTTTAGACATTTGGACTTTGACTATTTGCCCCCCTTCAGCTTTTAAATAGTTCAGCCTTGTGCCTACAGGAGAACAAACAACCACGTCAGTCTAGACGTGACGCTTCAGATGAAAGACACTCGAGCAGAAATGCAAACACGCATGCATATGTAAACACACAAGTGCACATATTCCACATGGGTATGAACCCATATTTCCTTTACATGCCTGTGCATATTCTGTGTGTGTGTGTGTGTGTGTGTGTACACGTGCAGGGGCATCCCTGTTTTTGTACATTGGTCGTGGCCAAGAGGTTTAATAAGGTCCTCTACTGACAAATGGTAAACTGACACCAACTTAACTAGGCAGGTTCTCTTTCTCTCTTTCACATACAATCGCATTTAACATGAGAGGGATTATTACTTAAGTGAGGAGACTGGGTTTGAAATTGGAGAGCTGACAGACATTTCCTATATCTTTAATCTTAATTTAGCAGTTAAAGGTTTAGTGGAATGTAAATTTGTTTGACTAAGAGGTTTGGATGTTATCTGTTTTTTTATGTAGGCCTAGCGCAATCATTATTCCAGTTTATAGTGAGTAATATTGCTTAGTACAATCATTTTGTATGCCAACAATATAGTTAAATGGATCTACTTACCAAGCACAGAGTTAAGTATAGACTTGGACAGCAAATGTCCATAAATGTCCCTCAATGGAGGATCAACGGAAGCACATTTTTCAGTCTTAAGTTAATTTAAGTTGGAGCCCTATCCTTAAGGGTATGCAGTGAACTTTCCCAGCTGTGGTCTTGGGATGGGTGCAACAGCTTCCCATGGAAATGTCGTCAGAGCTGGACCAGGACACCAGAGCTTTGTTTGCGTGGGGGGGAAGCTGTGTGACAGTGTGTGTCAGTTTGAGGGGGTGTGGGGGAATCCATGGCTAAGCTTAGGAAGTATGACAGAAAACAACAACAGTACACACACACCCACACACATATTTATACACATACAACTGACAGTGCAAACTTTCTGTATCTATGACTGTAGAGTGTTTCAGTAAGTGAAAAAAGCGTCATTCTCTTTCTCCTCTTCTACAGCCTTAAGATCTATGTTATATTTGAAATGAATTAAAACAATAATTATTAGTACAGAAATAATAATAATTTTAGACAAGGCTTATTTGTGTGATAAAACACAAGAGGTTGAAAAAGAAATTATTTTACACGATTTCATCATGGAGATCATGGAGATGATTGTTTTATCTTATGCCTTTTATTTATTTATTTATTTTCATTCACTAAAAAAGTGTCAGCATTCTATAATCATTCATTTATGGATTCCAACTGTAACAACATCCACTCTGTTTTCAGTAATTCTATTTTGCATCCATTGTCATCATCCATTATGAGGATTAATGAATTCTATGTACAGTGACACAGATTCTATTACTTTGTGTGCTTGGGCATTCATTAATATCACAAAGGGCTGATTGTTTATGACAGTTCAAGAGCAAGAGAGTGAGATTAAAGATAAACAAAAGCTTTTCTTCTTCTATGGCTGAATATTACTCGCTTTCTGGTGTCCCCTAAAAAGCTCTCTCTCCAGGAACTCTATTGTCTATCCAGGAGATAAACAATCTATCTATTGTCAGTATACTGTCTATCCAGAAGAAAAAAAAAACCCTGATGAAAATGTGTATTTTAAGGATGGTGAGGACAACAATGGATAGTAAGGGATTGTTCTGGATAATCAGTTACAGACACACACCCAAACAAGACTGTAAAATCTATTGTCTCTTTGAAACAGGGCCTCTCATTGCACGGCCATAAAACAGCTCTTAATTAGAGCCATGAAGCCCACAAACAGTAAATAAACTACAGGGATGTTGACCATCTTTGTCTCATAAGCATAAAGACCAATTTGTTCAGGTCAAAAGTTTAAACAATCACACAGAGTCTATTAGCGGCTGGTCTGTCTCTGTGGCACTTTGCCTTCCTCCGGCGCAACAGAAACGGTCTGGTCTTCGTCTGAGCAGAAAGGCCAGCAGCATGTGTCTAAATAATGAACGAGGTGCCCCCACTGAGTGTGAGTGAGAGTGTGTGTCAGGGGAAGGATGTATCCAGATTGTGTGTGTGCATGTATGCAGGAGTGAGGATACATACACACACCGGAGCAGTGCCAGTACTCCAAAACATACGCAAACCATATGGATACTCATGTACTGTTTGAGAGCACTTTCTGTAATGTAAGGATTAACCAAGGTTAAGACAGAACTAATCCTGTACTCCCGCAGAGAGAGAAAGGAAGATACAGGGAGAGACGGCGCTGGTGTGTAACGGCGTGGTCAAAATATGAAATTATTAAACTACTCCATCCTAAATAATAATAACAAGAGAGACAGAGAGCGATCACCTGACCTTGCTGCAGAGGCTTGGGAAGAAAAACCTGCCCTGTCTTTGGTTTTAGCTGGGCTGTAATTCTTTAAAATCTTAGTACTTTATCTTGGTTTGTTTGTTTTTGGGAAACATATTTGAGCGGTACCAACCCTTCCTCAGCCCCTCTTCAAAAAGCAGTCAACTGGTCAGCGGATAATGGTGCTGAGATAAAGCCTTGTTCGCCTCACACTGTCCCTAAAAACTATTTCCAAGGATTGCATATTATAGAGAGGGAAGAGAGGGATTACAATCCTTTCTCATAATTTACAAATCACCGTTTTGTAACAGCATGATCAAAAAGATGAAAGTAATAGACTACATCATCAGTTTGGATCCCCCATTGCCTGACTTTCTCCTTGAAATGACAGGAGGCATGCATTTCTCTGAGACGTACTGTAGTGATGACCCTTCCTCTCTGCTTATGTAAATGTCTGCTGTGCTAACATGTTAACATGCCCTACCTGTGCACTTTGCCAAAAATAAATCGGCGAATTATAAAAACAGGTATTTGAAAAAGTTAAGTTAATTTGAAGTTATCCCAACAGGGGCATCGTGAGGCTTCATCCTTTTCAGGGAGACTGTAAGGAGTGGGGAATATCTCTTCTCATTTTGTGAGGACAGACGTGTTTTGACTATTGGTTCCTCCTCGTCTCTGTCCTTTTTGCCCTCTCACATATCCCAGCTCATGATGTACTTGTCTGTTTTCCTAGATTAAAGTCCTTACTTCACTGCCTTTCTCACTAAAAATGTCTTCATACATTTCTCTCACACTGGCCAAGTCTCTTTCACTCCCTGTGCTCTCTCTTGCTCACTCACACTGTTAGTTTATTTCCACTTATTTCCCTCCCCCAAGCACATGCCCATTTCACAGTAATTAATCAGATGAGGGAGGCCATCACTCCCATCTCTCCTCTTTAATCGCTCACCTCTAATTCAATTCAAAGGGATTGAGAGTGAATTACATTCACATGAGCTCAACACTCACATAGCTGACCCAAATGGCAGGCTTATTCAAGCGTTCGTGAGTGTGGTTAGGGTTAGTGTGTATGTGTGTGTGCTTGTGTGAATGTATGTGTCATAGGGTTAAAAATAACTCCTTTGTAAACTCTCAAAGATTGTGCTGCAGAGACAGAGCACAATAATATAAATATATTACTCATTTTTACCATTAGCTAAGACTTTAAGCATTCACTCAAATGTTTTGTTTGGTGATTGACTGTTTGTAACATTAGCTAGGTTTTCTCTGTATGGCATTTGCCTGTTGTTTTAACAGGGAGACTGTAAGACCCACGGTAAATGTCCCTCCCAATCATGGATACTAACATCAATCAGTTTCGATTAGGGGAGCTTAACACTCCTTTGTGGTTGGAGGGAGGACAGGTGTGTATATTTGTGCATGGAAATGTGAATGTGTGTTATGTCATTATATTTCCAAGTTCAGTATATTTGGAGGGAGCTAGACTGCAGAACCTCAACTGCTGCTCAGTTTGACCAGCATACCCTCAGGATATACATATATACTCCTGGTGGAGTGCAAATGGGCCAATCAGTGCTTGTTTGCACATAAAGCATGCACTTTGCTCTGCTGGGCAGGTGATAAATTTGAAATTAGAGAGAGAAAAAATGCAACAGTTTTACGCCAGATTATTATTCATCTTCTCCCCTCCGAAAGCACTATCCTGCAAGACAGGATTAAGTAGGCTGCTATATGCAATAATGGATAAACTTAAATCTTTATTTCAAATAAATACCTCTGCTTCTAATTCAAAACCATCTCATTGTGCCCCCAGGTACCAAGAACGGTGGTCTGCACGACAGATAGAGTACTCCACTATAGATAACTGTTTTTCACTAAAAACCAACAGGCTGATGACATATAGAACTACGCAGACTAACGGACTGAAATCGGCCTGTTCGGAAATATGCATTTCCAATCTATAGGCCAAGGTTTTAGAAAAAACAGGCAGCTACCTGAAATGAATGATGCTGACGCACTTTTGCAGTTTGTGAAAAATCTGTGGTCGATGAGCCAGGCGCGCTTATAGTTACATAATTGCAGTAAACATTGTGCTTTGCCGTGTCCTGTGCTGGCAGAGCTTTCCACTTCACTTATGGCTTAATATACATGCCCTCGTTATATGCAACTGTCATAAATCACTCATCTTGATATTATAGTCCAAGTATGATACTCACCGCCACAGAGCCACTCGAAGAGGCGATGTAAACCTTGATGACCATTTTAATCCCAAATTAATGACGGGGACGACAAACTATTTGGTAATACTTGCCTACTGAGTACCACCTCAGCAGTAGTTTATTCACGAAATAACGACTCTGAATCCCCTCCACCTCCAAAGAGATTTTAGATGAAGACAGACGCGCGTCTCCAATATTTATACTGAGCCATGATAATAATCCAGCATGCACTACTGCTGCTTGCCGCTCAGACGGCGGCGCTTTTCCACCAAGTAAAGCCTGACAGAATATAACGTTGCACTTCCGGTCACAAATTTCAATATACATAGATATCCCCACAAACACAAGTGTCAGAATGTTTAAAGTGTCACGTGCTTAACGTCTGTTCAAATCTGTGTACAGATTTTCAGTCTTGAGCTCAGAAGTTCAGTGTTTAGCGTCTCTTTCCCCTCCAACAGACGGTGAATGAGAATAGTCTATTTTATAGCTTTTAGGTACAAATGTGATGATGTAAGTTGAAATGGACTAGCAGCCATCCTCACACATTTTCTGGTGTTTTTGTAGGCTACATTTTTAACTTCAAGTTTACCCATTCTTAAAGTGTATCAAACAGAGCAATCTACAATAAAATATTTTTTACAGTAGGCTATTCCAGGGCTGCTGTACATTCAGCATGTCATTTTTAACTTTTTTTTTTTTTTTTTTGAGCGACATGTTTTACACTTTTATTTTGAATGAAAAGAGTTTTATTTCTGGTCTTTCCCCAGTTATCTCCGGTAGTTTGACGCAGCTACACTACCCCAACTGGCTTCTACATCTCTGGCTGCACTGCTTCTGGATTCAATAAAGTATGGGAAATGTAGTTCTCTTTATAATTTTGGCACCATTTTTACTAATGAAAATAATTTACATGTAGACATAGCCTACATAAAAATACACACAACAACAACACACAAACAGACTACATGACTCTGAGGTGAACACAGTTTTACAAGATTCCTTTAATTCTAAGGAAGTTTACATTCAAATACTTTTTAATCACACAATTTGTGATAAAATTGGTTTAGTAAACCCACAGTTTGACAGCATCTATAGCGTAATACATTAGGACTATATCATTGTTTGAGAGGTCGTTTAAAACTCAATGGGCTAAATAATAATAATAATAATAATAATAATAATAATAATAATAATAATAATAATAATAAATAAATAAATAAATAAATAAATAAATACATAAATAAATACATAAATAAATAAAATTTTATAAAACTTAAAGTACCATTTAGAATACTCCCCAAAGTGAAACTTAAACATCAAATTAATATACTTTAATTAAAATTAAATGAGTAATATTAGTAGATCTATTGCAAACATTT
>OMKZ01018667.1:0-39574 GCA_900302535.1 Neoniphon sammara | reverse complement strand
GGACAGCGAGGAGCAGCTGCAGAGGAGTCAGCTGACCATCGCCCGGCTGAAGAAGCTGGTCGACCAGCGAGAGTTGGGACCCAGACAGGAGCTGAGCCGCAGGCTGGAGGAAGAGAGGACACGGGCCCAGGAGGGAGAAAGCAGGATTAAGGTATTTTTGCTGTAGTGTTTATTAATTTATTTGTTTATTTATGAAGCTGAGCAGTTCATGTTTTGGTCTTTAGTTTTGAAATTGGCACTAGTGAACACCGATGTTGGGCTCCTAAAAGGAAAAGCAAGATAAGTCATATTTTACAAATAATTAATTTGTGAATTGAAAGTGATATTATTGCTTGTGTATTATTTGTTAATTTCTTATACTAGGCTAGTTGTTCCTTTGTGGCACCCTTCATAGGCATAGGTGTATGTGTTTAGATTTGAATCATATCCGGTCATTTGAATTGGCCACAGGTGTACTCCAATCGAATTGTAGGCTTGACATCTCTCAAGGATACTAATATGCATGTTAATATGCATATTAACTCAATTTTGAGTGTCACTTTGAAGTTG
The DNA here is from genome assembly GCA_900302535.1 of Neoniphon sammara. NCBI lineage: Eukaryota > Metazoa > Chordata > Actinopteri > Holocentriformes > Holocentridae > Neoniphon > Neoniphon sammara. The sequence goes on along the minus strand of OMKZ01018667.1, from coordinate 39,025 downwards.
TTTCGCAGTAATTTCTCAAAAAGCTTCATCTTTCTATTTTTCACAAAATTTATAAATACTAAAATCAACTTTGGTATTAGTAACTGATATAGTCTATGTTTTTTCAACCTGGCACTGTATAAATAACTATTATCTGGAAGAGAACATACAGTATGTGTTGATGGATAGATAAATTGACAAAAATTGTCTGAAGTATTTGACTATTATGCCTTTTCTTAGAAAGGTTGCTTTGGGTAGGCCTTGATGCTGTATATCAATGGAAAATCCACAGCTGAGTAACTGCTGTACAGTAGGTATCAAGATGGGCAGGCAGCATATGATCTCTCCAAAGTGTTCTCAGGATGAGGTTCCTAGATTTGTCTCCTTGATAACAATGGATGTCTGACTTGGGAGCTATAGATAAACAGTAGCTGGCAGATAATAATACAGACTCTTAATTACCTCCTCTCACTACAGCAGTTTGTTGTCTAATATTTGCACATTGTCACATTGCCTGATCAAACATGTCTGATGGCCAGTGACATGGATGCAACAGGGCAACAACAGCCAGACTTCTGTTTGTTTTTCTTCAGCATTTTGAGATATTTACATCAATTATGGGTGAGCCATTTCTCAGCTGAACTATATTTATTTTAATTATTTGAATTGGTCTCAACCATCAATTTTTGTTCAGTTAGTGGCTTCATTCAGTAAATTGAACAGAGGTTAACTTATTCATTCATAAACACAGAGCTGACAGGACAGATAACATACCAGGCTGCAAGGTTGTCTGCATTCATTCTTTGGTTTCAGTTGGCAAACTTAAATTTTAGTGCAACAAATAAGAGATCATATTAATATTGATTTTCTCTTTCTTTATTATGTACAGTTACACCCACAAGTCAAAATACTGCATTTCAGCTATTCACTGACACAAGCAGTTCTGACAAAACTAGATCAGAAGTGGAAAAAGAAAGGACTAGCAGTGGACACAACACTGGAGAACATTGCTCCATCCCATCTCATACAAGTTTTACTCTATATGGTTCACATTTTGGGTCACTTAAGGCCCTTCTTTTTTCTCTGTTCCCCGCAGCTCTTATTCATTGATTTTATTTTTCTGGTTAATGGCTACATTGCAAATGCTAAATGCTATTTTCAAAATATTACGGGGAACTTTGTACCCCTCACAGATGGTTCTTCAGAATCAGAATCAGAATACTTTATTGATCTCCGTGGGGAAATCATACAGTGGAAAAGGAAACAAAAGGCAGTCCCTAAACTTAACAGGTTTTGGCAAGTCTCAGGTTATGGAAAGTTCTGGGTTAACCTTTATAGTCAAAAAGGCCCATTATACTGATGAAAAAGAACCTTCAGCATCTCCTCATGAGAAAGTCATATCTCAGTGTGATCCCTAGGTCCATCAGCAAGCTAAAATAAAAGTATAATTATGATTCACTTTTTTCATCTGTCCTAAGCCTTGTCATTCTCCTCATCAGGCAGCAATTGGAAACTGCATTCGTGTGTCTGTGTGTATGTAGGAGCTTGAACGCAGCATGGAGCTGAGCAACGGTAGTTACCAGAGGCAGCTGGCTGCAGAGAGAAAAAAGACCATCAGCGCTCAGGAAGAGATCAGGGCTATGCAGGAGGAGCTGGAGCGACTGACCAATAAACTAAAGGTGCAAATACACAACAATAGACACAAAAATACACACTAGAATAGTAGGTACTAAAATTTAACTTCTTTCCCTATTAGGAGAAGGAGAGAGAACTGGATACTAGGAATATCTATGCCAACCGCATGGTGAAACCCTCATCTAGAAAAGACACTGACAATGGAACAAAGAGAAAGAGTAAGGCCTGCTTGCTGTTCATGATGAATGCATGCATACATACAAATGTGTTTGCATTTGTTTTGTAAGCCAAAAGCAATCTAATTTTTGTGTTTATCTTAACTCAAAAGTTTCATATTTCTGATGAAACCTGAAGCTCTAATAGTGTGTGATAAGTATCAGATTTCCTATGGTCATGGAAAAACTGGAAAACTGAAGAAACTGTGTCTGGAAATGTTGTGGATGATTACACATATCCAAAAGAGTTTGGAAATGTCACGGAAATTTCTTCATAATCGTTTTTCCAGCTGTTTCCAAATTTTATTTAAAGCTTTGGTGCTCGTTGAGCTAGTTGCTTTTAAAGCCATAACATTCCAAATAAATTTGATGTCCCAGTGCATTAAAATCATTTGAACAAAAATAGAATTTGAACGTAGACGCTAAGAAATGTTAGTCATGAAAGGTGCAGCATACAGCATGTCATGAGATAGTCAAATGTGATTAGCAGAATTCAGCTCTGATGTGTTCATCCCACATGCAGTCACCAGCAGGAACAGCACCAAGGCAGTGCAGACTGAAGACAAGATGTATAGTCCAGACTTCCCCACTCCTCCCCCTGCCATAACTGACGGCAGTGAGTACAGCGAGCAGGCACCTGACGACTACCTGTCACTCAAGGTAAAATGTTTCCACTTGACCTTCTCCACGATCCAGATTTCATCCTCTTGTTTTGATGTCACTCACTGACTGTCATCAGCCAGTATCATTCAGGCTGTTCTCCCTCAATCAACTTCTCTCAACAGGAGCTTGACAAAGTGAACGGAAGACAGGCGGAAACAGAGGACAGGGGGGATCGAGGCTGGGAACCACAAAAGATGAGAGACAGGGAAGAAGAAAGAGACAGGGAGAGGGAGTTGGAGAGGGAACTGGAGAAGGAGCGAGAGCGGGAGAAAGAGGAGAAACAGCGACTCAACCAGGAGCTGAATGCCCTTGAAGAGAAGGCAAAGAGACTGAGAGATGGTAAGAACACTGAGTGAAGAGTGTACGTGCACATCGCTGCTGTGTTTGAAAACTCATAAATGTATCTTACTCAGCCCTGCCCTGCACCCACAGAGGAGATGGAAGAAGAGAGTCTTTAGAACTACATACTAACAGGGCACCAAATTTTGGTGAATTAACCTCTTATTCTCTGATAATGTAAATAAGACAGATGTATACAGCCCTTGTCCTGCAAACATTTGTTTAAAGTTTCCATCCAAAATTTGTGCAGCACCCCAGAGATCACAAAATGGCTGAGTTGACACAGTCTGCATGAATATGTCACGTGGATATATCTATATGAAATGCAAACTGCGTCACCCCAACATTGCCATACCATATTGACCCAGTCTGCACAAATTGTTAGATTGGGGCTTTAAGACACAAGGTCTGCGTTAACTGATTTTCTTCAGGATGGTAGGGTAGATGGCTGAAGGGTTCCAACTAGAGCTAATAGTTGTATTACATTTTCTGTGCCTAAGCAAAAGAGAAACTAAACACTATGGACATAGTCTATTTTGCTGACAGAGAGAAGTGACTTTTGCTTTACTCACTTTACTTAAAGACAACATAGACTCATACACTATGTTCACAGGCTGGGAGAAAGAAAAGGAGGAAGAAGAGAGAAAGAGGATGTCTCACCCATTGAACCACAAAAAAGAAGAGAACAAGAGGAAGCATGGCCACGTCCAGGAACAGGTGGAGAGGTGGAACCAGGAAGCTCTGGCCAATCAGCAGACAGCAGAGGAAGAGCAACGCAAGAAAGAGCAGCTGCTGGCTAAGATGCATGAGATCGACTGTCAAAACCAGGTAGCCCAGGACCCCTTGTTTGCTGAGACTGATCCCTCCGAGTCCAATCAGGGTACCATTGTCCGCTCTTCTTCCCGTTTTTCTGAACCGAGGAACCAGAATCTTTCCATTTTCAACTTCACAGAACCGGAGTCGTCGGTGAGTTTGCGTGCCGGTTCTGCAAGCAGGGAAGGCGGGAAGAGAAGAGCAGGTGTAGAGGGTGGAGTGGGAACAACAGGGACAGGAAGGAGAGGCATGCGGGCTCAAATCTCCAACGAAGACTTTGCATTCGGAAACTACGCGCCTTCTTTTGGACATCCGGCTTCCCGAGGTTCTTCTGGCTTCCCTCCACCTCCACCTACAGAGGAGAGGGACTCTGCATTAGAAGCAATAGGGATTTTCAGTCTCAGAGGGTTTGAGAAAGACAAAGAAAAGGAGACAGAGAGGAAGGACGGAAAGGATAGGAAGTCTAACCTAATGCAGCAGCTATTTGGAACCCTGGCCACCTCTTCTGGCGACAGAGCCAGCTCCTCTAATAAAATGGAGATCCTCAGCAGTCCTCCAACTACCAATGGGATACGCTCAAGAAGGGAGGGACTTCTCAACTTCAGCTCAGAGTCCTCCTCTCCCATCACTCCCCCAGCCCCCGCCCTAGGCACCCTACACGTAGCTGAGAGCAGACCTGCCATCCGTGCCATCCCTTCGTTTGATGATGACATAGAGGAACTCACTTTATGATTTGCAGACAAAAAAAGAAATTGCTCTTATTGGACAGTGACTGAGGTAGTCTGTCTCTCATAGGCCAACGCAGCTGTCAGTGACAACATGAGGCATTTGGAAGAGATTTTGTGTGATTCTGACTGATGATTGGTATTGAATCAGATAGATCCAAGTTTGAATACTAGCAGTGAATTCCACTGATTTTCATTGTAAGGGCAACTATTTCAGCATTCCTATAAACAAACTGATAATATAAAATTTGTCCTGTCCTGTGAAATATCTCAAATACTTAAATTATAAGGATGAATGACTGTTGAGTAATTACATCTTTAAAGGTGTTAATGTGGTACAACAGCATCTTTGAATTGCAACAAGTGGAGAACCTGTACTTTAATATAGTTGTTATCCACTCAGGTAAGTGTGTGTGTGTGTGTGTGTGTGTGTGTGTGTGTGTGTGTGTGTGTGCTACACATGAATGGCAAAGATATGGTATGATTTTGAACCCACTGATTCAAAATGCTACTTTTAAGTATCAGTGAATATATATATTTTTTAAATTAAAGTTTTGATCCACTTTTGTACATTTTTGAAAGTTAAAAACAAATTTGATCGGCATGGATACAGTAATCTTTATGAGTCCTCTTTTAGAGGACAGATGCCATAATATATTGTGATATAAAAGAATCACACTCTTTGTGGTTGCTGTGTTTGTGGGTCTGACAATTCTAAATTCTAAAGCCAGATTTTAGAATGTGTTTTTTAACTGTTAGTCTAAGGAAAGAAATGGACTTTATCCCATTCTTGATTTTTCTGTTGCTACCAAACAAATGTTTCTGTAAGCTATAACAGAAGAAAAGGTGAAATAAGGCAATGGCCTGTTGAAATTTTGCTAAATAATCAACATTATGTTAAAAATCATGTCTGTGTAGTGCTGGGTAATATGGACAAAATCAAATATCACAATATTTTTGACAGAATACCTCATTATTGATGTTGTGACGATACTGTAGGGATGACTACTGGTGCTTTCACAAAATATTTACACAGTGAGATTTTTGAGAAACAATCATTAGTGTTTATGATGGATAAACAGATAGAGGCATATAATAGAACAGCTACAACAGTCTAATAAGTTCAGAAAATTGCATCTGTTTACTGTAAAGCACCCTTTACTACCAGAAAGACACAACTTATGCTATATCACCATATTACAATATCCCAAATCCCAGACAACAGCTAGTCTACCACGATATTGATATATCAATATATTGCCCAGCCCTAGAGACTCCAACAGTGGGTGTAGTTGAAAGCAATCAAACTTATCTGTTACCTTATCACATTAAAATCCTCTCTTTCTGACCTTTGAATGATGAATATGTCATGTTGCTGACAGTCCTACATAATGTTGCAGACAATCAAAAAACAAGTAGACCTCTTATCTAATGTTTAAGTATGGATAGCTACTATATTGCACTGACTGGATAATCATGAGAAGCTGTGCCTGTTCGCCATCAGTATCAGCCCATACTCTGTAAAAGATAAATTAAGTTTAAAGAATATTTATCTAGACAAAGCTGTTCTGTTGTCTCCTTCTATTTAGGTTTTCTGTGTCTCCTATAGTCACACATCCTCTATGAGAATGTCCCCACAGGGATGAGTACGCCTAGTGTGTCTGGTAAACAAATAGAAAGTTCACAGTACCATACTTTATGGTATTTTTACAATATCCCTACAAGCGCTTACTATTTTGAGGTGGTATCCGTGTGGTGTTCTTGACTGATTTCATACTGATAAACTTGGTGATTTATAAGACTGAATCTCTTTCACATTTTGTACAGTTAATGTTTGTATTATTATTATTGTTTGCACAGTTCATTTGTTGGATTTGATTGAGTGAAAATAAATTATAGCCTGATAAGAGTAAAATTGTTGCCTGGTTATGAGACCTTGGTGCATTTGCAGCAACATTCACAGAACAGACGAAGCCTGATAGGGGTTCCTGGGATGTCTCCAAGCAACCAAACCTGACGCAACCTTACCGCCCCTCCTCCGGTCCCTCTCTGACAAAAAAAAAGAAAAGAAACAAGTGATTCGAGGAGCAGTGGAGGCAACTGGAGATAATTTCACAGAGTGATACCCTCCACTGATGAGTCTGTTTGGATCAAGAGCGGTCGGTTACAAGTTGGACAGCGCAGCGCGGAGATTCTTGTAAGTATACGCAGTTTGCATGCCAGTATATCCAGTGATGGCAGACTTGCCTGACCTTGCAATATGGTGACTGAAAAGCTAAAATGTGTTGCAAGGAATGTCTGTTTACGTGTGAAAGGTGCGGACGTGACATGCCATGCAGTTTATCGCTGTGTTGTGTGTGTGGATTTCAGATTTACGCGCTTGGAGAGTGTTCCAGTAAGTTCAACTTTACCTATATGCGCCATCATCATAATATGTGTAGGCTATTTTCTGAAGAAACCAATGAGCATCACATGTAGCCAGCACTGATAGAAAACTGTCTGGGACATACTAAATTTTCAGTTCTTTGTATATATGGAAATGTTTTGCGCAAATGACAGAGAAGCGCTATTATTTTGCAAACTTGGACAGTTTTGCATAGGCTTAGACATTTGCATAGACATTTCCCTGCCGTTTTATAGACGAAGATTAAAGTTAGTTCAGCTAAACTAAAAACGGAAATCAGGAAAGAAAAATATGATTTAATACTGCTGTTACAACCGAACCACTCTGGTTTATGCATTGCCAGTTTTTTAGGGCTGCTGTTCTTCTATAGAGTATTTGCATGTGTTTTTTTTTTTTTTTAGGAACGAAGAAAAGCTTTTGTCTTCTTTTTATAAAATCTTGTCGTAAGACCTGTTTAGGATGTGACTTTTCTCCAGATAGCAGCTGCGCCTTTGATTTTGTTCATTTACTGTAACCCTAACCCTAACCTTCATACAAGCTTAGATGCGGTTTTTCTTACAGGTATGCTTCCTCATCCTTTTCTGAATTACGTGCAACCACGAACGAGCACCTGTTGATTGCATGATATCCACCTCTACTCCTGTTGTGATTGGTTTAAGTTTCAGGAAACTTGAAGGAATTTTTCAACATAGAAACTAAAGTCTCTCAACTTTATTGTTATACTGCTGCTGGCGGGTCTCCAGCATGCCATATGGTATTTACCCTATAATACCTTCTGAACATATAAGCTAATTATAACTTAGGGATAACTTGTGAGCCTGTTGATGATTTCCATGGATAATGACGATTCCAGTGTATATCAACATAATCAACTCTCCAATGTGAAACTCAACATCTTTGGGTTGGAATAGGCAGCTTGGAGTTATGGAAAGACACAGAGTAAGCCTAGATAGTTACAGTGCGGTCAGGCTTGTTATGTAGACATTGACTACATGTTCCAGATAGAAGACCCAGACACTCTAAGCTGTTTGGCCAGACCAGGTTTTGGCATCTCATACTCCAACACCACAAAATGGATTTTATTGGCGTGGCAACTTTGCAACAGGATGTTGCCGAGCAATCGAATTCTGCAGTCAGTAGCCTTGAAACCAGAGGAATGTTATGGGTGGAAGACTGGCATGCTTGGTGATTTGGATGCCAGTTGGGACATTTGCATAATGGGGAGAGATGGTCTTTCTTTCCTAAGCTCCATTAGTGTCATTATTTGTCCCAAGCTGCATTTGATATTCAGGATGTCAATTTTGGCTGCCTTGAGATGAAGATTTCCTGCTGCTCCGTTTTAAAGTGCCAGGGTTCACCAAAAGTGCCTCTTAAATTACAAAGCAGCCAACAAAGAAGTATTGTAATGAGTATGGCCACTAATGATACCGTTATTTAGATCATCACAGATAAATTATTTGCTGTAACACAGTATAATGCACATGCCTTCTGCCATCCTCTGAACATCTTTGCTCAGCAGTTTTGTTTCACAATTTAAATCACTTCCTTACTGTACATACATGGTCTTTACAAAGTCTTTAAAAATGCATGTGGCATGGATTTTCTTCTTCCTGTAATGGTCTCCCATAACAATACAGCCTCCAGAGACACATTGATTCCTGTAGAGAATAAGGCGAGGATCCACTCCCCAAGCATTTATAAGTCAGTGCTCTGTGGCAGTGCCTCTGACTGTGCAGAGGGCTGCACAGTCAGAGGTCTATTTTACCTTGCAAAACAGCCAAGCCTATCATTAGATACAAGGGCAATGACTTCACTGCTGGTCTGCTGTGCCCATTATGGAATAACTGAGTGGTAACCACTTAGTGAGTGCTCGAATACTTTTTGTGAGCGATTCCTGAGCCAAATGCCTGCCTTCACTGTCTTTGTCACTATTAGTTGCCATGTTTATATTATATCATCTGAGAAACTATATTACTTTTTTTATTTCTTTATTTCCTGGGGTAGATTTTCCTTTAACCCTTCAGGCCCATCTTACAGTGTTTCTGAACTGTTGAGAGTGAACATTGTCATTTGGATGGTTTTAACTGTGACACAGCAGGGGAAAAAGTAATAAAATAAAACCAAGAAGCTTCCATATCCATGAGTTTATTACTCAGTTTGAATTAGGTGAAGGTGATGTAGGACTATTGGTGATATTTGTTGGAGTAAATTGATTTGCATCTAGATGTACAGTATGATAAACACTACATTACAAATATGGGTTCCTTGTAAGAATGTAATGTGATGTTTATTATTTAATTGCATCCTCCGGGAAAAAATATACATTATTGAACCATCCCTTTTAACCATAACTCACAGTGTGATATATGGCTTCACCACAAAAAATGTCATCGTCATTAAATTCAGTTTGTTAGAGTACAGTAACTTACTATTCATCTTGTGATTTGTCTGTTTAGGCTTCGATATGCTCAGTTTCAGCCTTATGCTGTACTTTGTTAAATATGTGAATGATGTTTCATTATGTTTGTGGTAAAGGGAAGCATTGTCGTGAAAGTACAAGCGCATCAAACAGTCCGTCATCAGCCCACTGTCAATCTTCTGTCACTGTCACTTCAGGTTGGCTAAAGCTAAGCCCAGAAGACTAGAGGCAGAAAAAAATGCTGATTCATGTACAGTGCCTGTGTTGTTGCCATGGAAACAGCTTGTTCCCATTAAATGGAAATCGTGGAGGTGTGTTCCTCAGTGATCTGATCCTTTTTATTTAACATAAAACAGCAAGAGACCAAGCACTTAATCTGAATCGATTTAAAGTACAAAGGAGAGCTGACAGCTGTCTCTGGAGAAAGAGTGTGCGAAGGACATGCTTTACAAATTCTATTGAATCTCGTGACATTAGGTACATTTTGCACCATCACCTTTCTTAGACATATTTCATCCTGTTATGTCTACAAGTCAAAGCTGACGTTTAGCCTTTCTGTCAGATGTCATGTTAATATTTTGTCTCTTATCATTTTGAGATGCTTGACATTGGCATGCTCAGCAAATGTGAAAGCATTTCATACTGTACATTTTGTTTCCCCTACAGCTCTGAAGATTGTCTGCCTCAACAACGCCAAAGAACATATTGAGGAACTTTTGAAGATCTGGTGAAGAATCTGAAATGAATGAAGCTTTTGGGGTACTCCAGTTCCCATTCAAATGAACTGTGCTGACACAGAACATAGAGAAAGCAGGCAGAGGAAGGGCAACTATATGCCACAACTATGGTCATGAGCAGTAACAAGGAAAGAGTTCATCAATGAGGAACACATATCTATTATTTTTCCTCTTGGGTACATTTTGAGGAGCTCCTTTTAATGATGGAAGTACCTTCAGTTCCTCAGATTATGGTGGACAGGGCCAGTGACCTGGAAGAAGCTGACAAGGAAGATGCAGAATTGGCTACAGATGATCATCTCAGGACCCTGAAGGCCTTGGCAGAGAAATTAAGATTGGAGACCAGGAGACCGTCTTACTTGGAGTGGAAGGCCCGGCTAGAGACGGAGAGCTTCAGAGATTCAGGAATTCGAGAAGACCAGGTGAAGCATGAAGGGCAGCCAGCGACAGACAAAGAGACTGTGGGTAACTCAGATGCGATTCAGTGCAAGTTGCCATCAGGTGTATTGAAGGGATTCGGGAATATTGATGAGGCTCTCAACTGGCTCAGGAAAGAACTGGTAAGGAATTGGTGACATATTTAAAATACAAGTTTCTATTCCCCTTTATAAATAGGAGAGAATTTGCCAAAACTGCAGATGCTCTAAAATAGTTTTTTGTCTGTTTGCTTTGCTTTGTTTACGTCTTGCCACCAATTTGTTGAAGCTGTTTCTACCCCCTTGAACATACAATTGACCTTCATTGTCGTTACGTTTCAGATCATCATCCACCAGCTGTGCAGCTTTAGCATATTCTTACTTCACATTTTACTGTTTTTCCCTTTTCATCCCACAAAGTTAGAACAGGAAAGAAGAAAAGTTTGTGTTCATGCTGGTGCTCTATGTTAAGAGGAGGAATATGTCTCTGTCTTTCCTTGCTCTTGTTCTTTTCCTTGTTCCTTGTTTTCATTTAAGATACCTAAAACATAAACATCATTATGCTCCAAATGGTTTTAAATGTGTCACTCACAATGTGTCAGGCAGAAATGCCCTTGATTCTTTGCCTGCTGTTGTCCATTATGAATAGTTTAACCTATTTGTTTATGTAACATATTTCTTTATTTTAGCTAGCATGCTAGCCATACATTTGGGCAAACACATCTTTATCAAGATATAATCAAAAGTACTAACATCTAACCAAAATAAACACTTAACAGCGATGCATCAATATTCTGTTATCATGCATAGAACTCAACAAGTACCACCTACTCCCAAGTGGTGGGTGGGTGTTATTTTTTTTAGGTGAAAGTCCTCCTCAGTACCCCCTTGTAATTAAGGAACAATTTAGTTTGTCAAAACAAACACTCTTTAAATTGAGATAACATGAATGTGCCAGTGAGAGAGAAATAGACATTAATGTGAAGAAAAAAATTGGTGGCACCCTGGGGGGCAATCAAATTGCAAGGGTAGCCAGTGCCACCCTGACCACCCCTTTGGCTCTGCCCCTGCTTTGCAGTTAAAGGCCAGAGAGAGAATGACTTCCTGCTTGTTGGCCTCTTATAATTTAACAATGAATGCAGTGTGTCCAATAATGTGGTACTGCCCAGAAGAGTCTCTTTGTAGTTAAAGTGAGTGAGATTGATTGGGAATCAGGGAACGGGGTCTTTTGAAAAACAATCCTGCAAGTGTAATCAATTTTACTCTGCTCAATTATGTTGCACATTCAGCCTTGGTTCACATGGCTGGACTGAGCACGCAAAGAGGCACTGGCTTCCCAGAATGTTTCAGAGTAGATTCATGTTCACGCAGTATGTGGCCGGAAAAATTTGCACAAAGACAGTGGACACGAGAGATAATGTAGAGAGTGCTTTTGCTGAGAAACTTGTTCAAAATACCCAACTGTGAGTTTTCTTTTCACATTTTGTCACACAATAAGGGCTGTTAGCATGAACTTCCAGTGAACCTATAGATAATTGGAGTTATGTGAGCAATAGTGATCTGACTGTTACTGGAATCAAACTCAGATGTGAAAAACAGTTAAGAAAATTAATTGAACCCTGAGTTTAAGTGCTTACAAACTCCACATAGCATGTACAGCATTCATCATTTCAGCCTGTCCTTGTCTGTTTCTCTGTCAATCTTCTGCAGGCAGAAATGCGCTTGCAGGACCAGCAGCTGGCGAGGCAGCTAATGCGGCTCCGAAATGACATCAACAAGCTAAAGATCGAGCAAACATGCCACCTGCATCGCCGGATGCTCAACGATGCCACCTTTGGCCTTGAGGAGCGGGATGAGCTGTCAGACCTGCTGTGCGAATGCCCCGTCACCCCAGGCCTTGGCCTCTCTGCCCCTCTGCGACTCATTGGCGTCACCAAGATGAACATCAACTCTCGCCGTTTCTCACTCTGCTAGTGGCAGCAATGGCACTTCTGCAGGAGGGGCATCCTGAATAAATGCATCTTGTATTAATACTATCTTTGATCCATTGGAACACTGCAGCTATGGCCATTTATCGTTGGATAGTGGTGAAATCCTTCATGTATTTGAGCCTTGGCCAGATCAGTATGAAGATAAATCTTGACGTAATCCAATTTTAGTCCCTATAATCAAAGAGAGAGATGTATGAAATTTACATAATGTATGTTATTTAATAACGATAGCTTGAGTGAAGTAAGTATATTGTCTTTTTTCCACAGGCAACAACAGCAACAGTTGAAAAGTTGCAGTGGATTTTAGACCTTTAGGCAATCATGACTTACAACTCATGTACAATTTTAAAGTTTACATCTCAAGTTTATTTCTGTCCTCTTTTGTTATCAGCTCAAGGGTTACCAGTTAATATTTCCAATATTTTCATATACTTTGTTTTCCTGCTGGGACTTGAATTTTTCAACCATTTCAATGGTTCCTATGTGAAAGGCTAGACTAATCAAGCACAGGCTAAATATTTGATTAGATTTCTACTGGATCTCTGTATAATTATTCTGAATATTGATCTCCATTATATATATGAAAGGATGCCTTAATATTATTTCATATTAAGTCTCATAGGGTTCATACCCACAGGGTTTATTTTGGTTAGGAAGTAGTAGTATCAAGTAAATCAGTCCTGCTTTTTCGAAGATTTGTGATGACAAAAGGATTTATTCTTTATAGTAATTGTCAGTCATATTAAAATTGCACTAAATGGTGGATGGATATGTTTCATATGTTCTGTTCTGAAAATGTTTGCCAATTATAAGGAAGTCTTTCACGGTCTTGAGCTTGTGGTTGGAGCTTTTTCTTTTTCATAATGCAGTTTGGATCCAACACACTGACCCAACCTGAAAAACGTGCACATACCAGGAAATAAACCTGTGAGATGACAATGCACGTTAGTTTGAAATGAAAACATTGTTTTGTGTAATAGGAGAATGCTCAGTTGTAACTCATCTAGATACGTGTGTGTACCAAACTACAGGATTATACAGACCTGGAACAGTACGTTCTTGTGAGATGTTAGATATGACTGGATGAGGAGAGAGACAGACGAGGAGGTGTAGTGTGTGTGTGTGTGTGTGTGTGTGTGTGAGATGTGAGTCACATGGAGGACTATGCACAGAACACACACAGTGAAGACACTGAGGGTGTCGAGATTGCCAGACACACAAGACAATCCAAACAAAAGAATGTCTGCAAGCCTTACACACACACACACACACACACACACACAGGGCACTGCGTACAAATTACTGTCCCACTGGAAAACACCTGAGCATCTCATTTGTATGCAACAATAGGTCTACAGATTTAACAGATTACCTCCTCAGAAAAGTGTTGAGGTCACATCAGTAGGAATCTGGGAACGTCTTCCTGCCCAAACTGGTCAGAGTACCAACATGAGGCAATTAGGTTTCTCTGCCCTACACAATGCTAGGCCTTTGTCTTAGTTCACACTGTCCCTTAAGAGGTGTAGCAGTGTCGCAACTGCTATGTCAAAGCCCTCTTGTGTAGAGAGTTCCAACTTGATCTTGTATTGCTAATCCTGTAATTGAATTATAAATGTAAAATGTTTTTTAAAATCCAGAATGAGTCCTCGTTTCTGGTTCTCCGCATAACAAGAGAGCTAGCATATTTTAATAAGTGTTGTTGGAAATAACTGGAGTATAGATCCTTCTAGGGATTAGATCCATTACTTTATCAGTGAAGTGCTCCGATCCCAACAAAATCTCACCAGTGAGCCAATGAGTCTCTTTGTGTTCAAGCACAGCATCACTCAGACACATCGAGGCAGGATGAGAGGGTATAGTGCTTCCCAAGGTCAGTGCACTTAACTGTGTATTAAAGCACTTGGCAGCAGCGACTGAGAGTGAACAAGCAGAAATGAATTCTTTACCCGTTAGGACAGAGAGCTCAATGAGCCATGGAAAGAGGAGGCATATTCAGTAAAGGAGCTTACGTCAGGTCCAGTGTGTCACTGCTGCTCTCATCTAGGAGGGGGTGGTACTGGGACGCCTGAAGTTACTGTTGAGCTTCCTGGATGTGTTAAGGATGAACTAATGGAAGAATTTACTTGACAATGAAAAAAATAAAACTTCACATAATTCATCTAAAATCACTGAGGGTTAAAAAAAAAAAAAACAACTTGCTTTTTCCACTGCAGTCCTCTAACAATCACCAAAAATTAAAAAATAATAAAAATAAATAAATAAATAAATAAATAATATATTACATGGCAACTGGGAAGGTAAATTATGAAAGAACTTAAGCTACATATTACTGTTAAGAATTTGTTCAAATTATTATCAGATGTCACTGTTTTCATTTCAGAGGTAAGTCTATTCCATTGAATAGCAGCAGTGCACAGAGAAAGGTATTTTCCACATTAGCCTCTTAAATCAATACAGACCAAAACCAGTGGGGCTCCCTCTTGCTGCATAATCATCTCTAATGCAAGAAAAAATAATTTACCAGATAACTTGGTACAGAGTTATTTACAATTTTGTCTCACAGTAATCAGTGTGACCCGTTTATCTGCTCTAAGCCAATTCAATTCCTTTAAATCAGGTGTCAATCCAACAAAATATCTGTGAATGGAGGTGTCCCATTGAGATACCTGCTCTCACTCCCCACCCAAGTTTCTATTTAGGCACTCAGCTTTGTTGAATAACACAAAGGACAGTTACATCAGATCCTGTGCATGGATAAATGTGAGCTTGGGTTCCCATGATAAGTGATGAAAAAGCTTCACGGCCTGTCTGTCAAACACCATGGGAAGTTTTGAACCTACAGCTGGTCGTCTGGTTTGAAGATTCCTCATGACAGGCATACAGGGGTTTGCACATTCTTAAGCTCTGCTAAAGGACATGATTTCAGGGTCACTCACCTCTTTTCTTCAAACAAGCCACTCCTTAATTTTTGCCCCAATGCCTTTGTACTGCAAATCGCTGCCATCTGTGTACATAACACTCACCTCATAACTGTGGGACTCATGTCAACAGTTGGAAAATGCCTCGGCCTAATGTCTCCCACAGTTTTGTGTATGTGTGAGGACATGAGCATGGGGTTATGAACACGAGTTTTGCATGTGAAAGAAAACGCACCCTGCACCCTGTGTCGCTCCCCCATCTGCAGGGCCAGAAGTGGCATGTCATGAATGACTTTGTTGAGGCTGAGATATTCATGCATGAGCGCCAGCTTTATGCAAGCTTATTGTTGCTGAAAGTCACAGTCCCTTTTGACTGAATGGGTTTGGATGGGGCGATCACAAAGATTTTCTAATGAATCCCCAGTGAGAGTTGCAGCCATCAGCCAATTCAGGCTGGTGTCATTTCCTTCTTTCAGAAATCCCACAATACCTTATTGATAGCATGGATACTGCAGGGACAGCTTAAATACAGAAACATAACTGATCAAAATGTGTTCATTAAATTATTTGAAACCAAAATAGTCACTGTATCCAACATACGCATATGAATGTAGCTCTGTCTAAAAATATGTCTCTCATGACTGATTTCTGGCTGTGGAGTCAGTATTTGACAAAGCTTGGTGGACATATATTTCATGCTGCTCAATACTTTACATCCAAAGAACTGTCAAAGCTGTCTCTGAAGTTTCTGTAGTATAGAGTTTATGCCCAAACCATCCTATTTGCATTACAAAATCTCTTGACAGGCATAATATTAGGCATTATCTCTGTCGTTGAAGCATCAAGACCAGTTATCCTTGGCTGCCATCAGATACCAGTGAACCTACAATTGGGCTGTATTGTGGGTTTGGATTATCAGTTGCTTTAAGGTGATTTGAACCATAATTATGAATAATATTATGCTGCCCCTTTGACCCCCATTCAGTGAGCATTTTCAGCATTATCTACATTTTACTCATGCTCGGCTTGAATGAAAATAACCACAAAATCAAAACTGCTTTCCAGTTTCAGGGAGATTACTCTCAGGGCAACAAACCAACCAAATATCATATGAAACCAAGAACTCTCCTTTAAGGAAAGACAGATGAATTTCCTGATTTGATTTAAATGGCTTCCCCTCTGTCTGCCTTTCTTATCCACAAATAGACAAATAACAAAGTATTATTGCATATTATTGCCTTTGTGGTAAGGTGGGTATCACTGAATTTAAGGCCATTGTCCATATCTTTTTGCCGACTAAATATCAAAACTAAATACTATATGTTGACTGCTGCTGGCAAGCAAAACCTTCAGGAGCATACCTGCCAGCTTACAGATATCTATACCTTCTGTCTTCAACGTGACACAGCATGTTTAATCTGGAGAGTTTATGATGTCTGGTCACATTTATATATGATGAAATTAGTTTGCCCAAATGTTCACTTTAAATGGACATGTAGCTGGAGTCTGTTCTAGTAACACAGCAATCTAATGACCAGCACTGCTGATAGACGCCGTTCTTTCTGTCTGAGCTTCAGGCATGACTGGCCAAGAGAGAAACCTCACCAAGGTGAGCCACATGGAAAGGCTGGCAAGTGTCCTGGAGTGCGTTACACACTGAGGCTTTAAGAGCGACACATTTGCAGAGCAGAAGACCACAGCCCAGACAAGAATAAAGTAAATAGACAAGGTTGAACTGCAGTCTTTGATGGTCTAATCACCATTTTGGCTTTTATCTGACTGCCAACTGTCTAAAACATATTAAAATGTCTTTCCTCTTTCCTCATTTATGACACTTGCCAAGTCAGCTGGTATGTTGGCAATCCCATTGTTTTGATTTACTGCAAAACATTCACTACTGATGACAGTTAATTTTTGATTGTGTGGAACCAAGGGCTTAACCAAACTGGTTTGTGCTGCACCACAGACTCTTAAGGTTTTCAGTTTAATCACACACTTTCCCCCCCTGGAGTGTCAAAACACTGATTCTGACTGAGTGGCATTGTTGTAAAATACTGATTTAAAAGGCCAGAGAACACTTGGGCCTGCTTCTTAGATACAGAATAAGCCTTGTCCAGTGCTGAAAAAAAGTTTTTGTTGATTTTCTAAACATGATATTGCTGCTGATATGATTTGGGAAACGGTCCCTGGCTTGGAGATTCCTTACCATTTGGGATTCTTTGTTCTGAGAAACTTTTCTTTTGTCTGCATATCAAAATTTACTCAGCTGCAAGAAGTCTTTACTAGATCATGAGACACTAGCTTTCATTTTTCAGTCAGGATTAGTTAAGTTTGAGGTTCACAAGCCTCTTTGCAAGCATGCAGTATAGATCATGGTGATATCTAAAACTTGACACTGTCAACTAGCTCAAGTTTAGGTTTCAGGAGCAGTAACTGAAGCATATCTATACTTCATGCCCTGTCAAACTTACCCAAAACTCTAAGTGAATCTAATTTTAACCAGACATTTTTTCTATTGTCCAACCTTTGCTGTGCAGTTGCAGATGCATGTCTAGTCCAAAATTTAAATGGCTCTGCATTAACACCCTCCTGGTTCTCTTTTATGAGGCAAGCTCATGCAAGGTGATGTGACTACAAGGGTTTCCCCCATTTATAAACGCTTTGTAAAACACAGCATGGGATCTTTTAAAGATTTAATTAAACCCATTCATGTGCTATTAAATAATTACTTGCTGGAAACGAGGCGCTGGTGTGAGTCTGTTCCCAACAAGATTGGATTAACGTGAGACTTTACAGGAGGCCAATTAGGACTCCTCCGTGTGGTGTGAGAATACCATGCTTTTGTACAGGAACATGTCACAAACCCTTAATCATTTACTCTTTGCCTCCACCAAAACAATGACGCAATATTGTTTCAAATAGCTAAGTTTGACAGCTGACCAAGGATAGTCTGCCTGAGCAATTAGAGCCGATCTGTGCAGCCACGGTGAGATCACAGGGTCCTTGATTATCTCATCCCTTTGTTCCTGGCAGACAGCGCCTCAGGCCAAAGTGGCTATTTGAGCCCAGGTGTAGCGTTCCATTCTGCAAATGCACTCCTATACCACTATTCTCACAAAAAGTCTGAGACAACACATAGCAGGCAAGTGCCATCTGATGCTTTCTCGTTGTGTTTAAAGTTGATTTACACATGCTAAAGAAAATAATAAAACAGCAGATTTGTGAAGGAAGTTAACAAGGGGATATGTGGGGAGTGGCTTTACAGAATGGAATGTGCCCAGCTTGAGTTGTCCTGCCAGTTTCTTGTCCCTCAAACTGACCAAGCTAATCCTTAACTCTGAGGGCATTCGGCAACAACCAACAAGATCGCTTTGATGAAACCAGAGCCGACATTTCACAGCAGCTTAGGTGCATCCAAGCATATGACCAGAGATTACAAACATGATTTATTCAGCTTGTTTAGTTCAGTTTTGTTGTGCATTTTTTGTATGTATCAACTAACGAAACATTGCTAATCTATCAAACTTCATGCCTATGTGCACTGATAATGCAACAGGATCACAATCGCATCTTTCAGAGATTTTCTTCAGTTATCTGTAAACCAAATGTTTGCACCAGGTGGAATCATGATGCTAAAAATTTCCCATGACACCAACAAACACTGTAAAGTAGTTGTTATTTAATAACCATGATTAGCTCAAACTGTAGTTACAGTTCATAATTCCATGTCTGTCTTGACAGACACTTGGCAGCAGTACTGCAGTGTAAAGGCACAATGACAGATAGACAGATAGATGGGGAATCTACAGTAATGGCATACAACACAACAAGATGACCTGCATGAAAACAAAAACCCCAAATCAAATCAGCCATTAACTAACTGGCTTTGTCAATTATGGTCCCCACTTCACTGCTGTAGGTGAATGAGATTTTTCAGTTTTACAGCATTTCCTTGGTCAGTCTAAATGGGGCAAAATATATAAATGAGTAAACACTGATAACAACTGATAGTGTAAAACAAACCGGTACACAAATCATATGAGAAAAA
Organism: Neoniphon sammara; assembly: GCA_900302535.1. Lineage (NCBI taxonomy): Eukaryota > Metazoa > Chordata > Actinopteri > Holocentriformes > Holocentridae > Neoniphon > Neoniphon sammara. The sequence goes on along the minus strand of OMKZ01018667.1, from coordinate 19,723 downwards.
AATATATAGACAAAAGTTCCACTCTCACAGCAACACACAACAAAATGTGAAGTAAATAAAGAACAACAACGTTCTCATGGTGGATGATTGACCTATAATAATACAAAAGCATAAAACGATACAGCCTCAGTCTTAATCTTTCATAACATGTACACAGCCCTGTGATGGACACTGCTGAGCCTTTCAGGGTATTCAAGACAGACTTTTAAATACCATAAGACTTCAGAGTCCTTCGCTACATTGTTGACAGCAGTGGCAGATACTGCCAATAAATGAATACAAAACAATACAAACCTTAAAAAAAAAATTATAAATGAATGACTATGAATGACTTTGAAATGCAGCAACTCCACAAATGATAGCCAAAACTGATTGCATGTCATCTACAGAGTGTGCATAAATATATTTTTTGTGTTTTTGTGGCAGTAAGCTGAACAAATCCTTGAGGGTTCAATGACTAATGATCATCCTCTTGACAATTAGAGGGAAAACAAATGTTAAAAATAAACTAAAACCAGTCCCAAGGACCACCTTCACCTGATACATTCAGGTTGTGCCTACTGGCCACAATAGCATCCTACTCAGTGGCCGCCATTTCATGTCCTCAGAGGACATGAACCTCCCTTTATTCACTGTGTCAGGGTGTGACTCCCTCCTGGTCCATACTGCAGCCAAGTGCTTCAATGTCATTACTGATATCAGTGATCATGCGGTCCCATTCATCGCCCTCGGACGCCCCCTGGCCTTCATCTGAGCCCCCGCTGTCACCGCTCCCTCCTGCGGCTCCGTTGCCGTTGGTGGTGGAATCGGAGGCAGAGCTGGCGGTGCGTCGGTAGCGTCCGAAGCTGTCTGTGATGATGCCTCGGCCGTCCTTCACACCGATGGTCTCAAGGAAATTCTCAAAGTGCTGGCTGTCCTTCTCTGGTATGAAGGGACGCAGGCCTGCAGGGTCAATCAGAAGTTAGTTACTGCCTATTGCCAAAAATCTCCCCTGTTTTTTAAGTCAAAAAGTGCTATTTAAAATTTTTATTTAGGTAGAAATCATGTTTAAGTGTGATTTGTGGTGTTAATCGTTATCAGTCGATAAGCACTCTAAAGTCAATCGGCCCATCAAGGTTTCAATTGCCCAGACAAAAAAATTTTTTAACTTCAACTGCCACATCAGGAGAGCGCAAATATATGCTGTGAAAAGGTATGAGCCAATTTACAGCAAAACATAGAAAAGTTGTCCATCTGATACTTATTGTTCATGTCCAATATGCATTTAATTTAAACATCGACATCCTTGATCACAGATAAGTCAGTTTAAAATAATTTTAAAAATTATTTTCGTATATTGGTCAGCGTCTGCTGTGCAATACACCCCTCCTTTCAATATCATACTGTTATATTCAAATATAAACCAACAATCATAGCAGTTATTATACAGGCCAGTGGCTCTCAACTGATGGGTCACAGTCCAAGATAGATAGATAGATATATAGATAAAAAAAAAAAATCAACAGCTGGAATCAGCCTCAGAAAAAGTGACTGGTGTAACTCTAGTTGTGAGGACAAGAAGAGGGGTTGTACCAAGTAAGAGGAACTTCCTGCTGTCCCCATAGAGTTGTCGCAGATTAATACAGAACTCGTGGATGGAGGCACCGTTGCGGTATTCATGGAGCAGAGTAGCAAACTGCTGGATCTCCTGAGATGACAGCTTAGTCCGCAGCTGGGAGGGAGAGGACATAAGAGATTAACAGAGATGAATATTGTTTTCAATAATAACAGGACTGGAGAAAAGGCTTCAGTATCAAAGCCTTCACATACATTTCTTTATCTCACCTCTGAAATAATGTGTACACCTTGAGAGATAAAAATGACACACTAGTACATATTCTTGAGCAACAGGGCTGCTGTTTTATTGCACCTGCGTCTTTTGTGTTTTTTATGTGACTTTTGGGGGGGAGGGGCTTCTTGAACTGTGTATGTCTGAAATTTCCTGGCTAATCTGATTTCTGTCTGTGGAAATTATAAGTAAAAAGACACATAGACACAGACTCTCTCTTTCATACACTCACATCCTAATGTGGCATAGCCCTGCAATACATAAACCACATCAATGTATCCAGTGAAGACAGACTCTTTCATACCTATTAAGTCACTTTTTGGAAAACAGTCACATGCAGTCACGCACAGAGAGAGAGAGAGAGAGAAGAGAGAGAGATAGAGCTGCTGTACCGTGGTCATGTAGTCCTGCAGCAGCTCTGCAGCGGTGGTGCTGAGCTCTCCCTCGCTGGCCGTCTTGGTCTGAGGGGATGTCGGGCTGGAGGCCGATGGAGAGTTCCCCTCTGCCTCCAGGGAGCCCTGGAATGAGCTGACAGAAGAACGAACATCTCATGAGGCTGATTTATGCTTAATTAAACATGTATTTTATACACACTTAATTACAGTCCTGAGCAGGCCCAAATGTAATCTGCAGGCATTACTGCAGAATTTTTGGCTGTCAATCTGTGGAAAATCTGGGTTTTGTGAATGCTGAGTTACCACCATTGAAAAGCAAGAAGAATGAGTTATGTGGATATAAAATCTAGTGGTTTATGAGTCAGCAGATTCCTTTTGGGCTTGATCATGGTGCAAATGTAAAAGTTTTAAGACTGACATGTTAAGACAGTAGTGACAATCAGTGAAAGGAAATTCTCTCTGTAGAGGATCAAAATCTTCCTTGGTCATTGTGCCTACAACGTAGGCTTATCATCAGGTCTGGACTTCTAAACTGTACTTACAATGTGCTGGCCTCTGCTTCAAAGGCCTCCTTAACGTCCACTTTGCTAGAGGAGTCATCTACAGAATTAGAGAAGAGGATATCGATAGGTTCAGACTACAGGATGATGAATAAGGTGTCATAATGAAAGCTGTAAAAGAAGCAGAGAACAAATCCCCATGGTGTGTTTTGAAAATACAGAATAAAATACTTTCTGTTGACATAAATTTTATGTATTTACATCATTAGGGCCTCATTGAGGCTCAATGTCTTCTCCACCACATGGTGCCTTATCCAGGTGTAAGGTTGGGAGTAAAAAGCAATGATATGAAATTGATACTCGCTTGTTTGTTTCTTTGAATTTGTGAAAAAAAATGACAGATGCTATGTGGGCTTTACTACATTAAGGGGGGCACTTTCATCCTTTAATTCCCTCTTTCTCTATATGTATAGCTGGTGTATATCTGTATTGATACAGATGTGTGCATGTATTCAGATGTAAATATAAATTTCTTTACATTTTTCCACACTACCTGGGACTGCACTATAATATTTCCAATTGTTAAAAAGAGTGTCTCTTCTTTGTAAACTAAATAAATTGTAGTTGATTGATGATAACTAATAAGATAGAGTATAACAAAGGTTGGGAATACCTGGTGGTAATTTGTGGAGATACTAGCTAGTTAAACCAGATTATATCAAATCAAATTATGCAAACGTATTAAATTTACTTGAAGAAATGAAATTAAGATTGATGTGTGAAATTTGTGTGCATGTTGTCATCACTAAAGAGCCATTTTGCTAAAATTCCCCTGGGTATTTGCTGTGTCCTTTTCCAGTCAATAAATGAATCACACCAATCAAACAGCAAACCACCCACCCAAGTAACTAATAAGCTGTTTGTTATCCAAGTCAGATGATCTTGTCTTTTTCTTACCACTGTACAGGGAAAAGTGCCTGGTAGGTGTAGTGGCTCCGTCGAAAATGGCTCTGTCCAGGAAGTCGATGGTGGACTCTGTGTAAACTATCTGAAAGACCTGGCTGAGCAGAAGACAAAGCTCCTCTGCTGCTGCCTGAAAGACCAAGAAATGCAATGATTAACAATGCGAGCACATTTTATCAAAAACAACATAACATTTTTATTGTCTTTATTGTATTAACATCTCATGCATGCGTCGCTTTGGATAAAAGCGTCTGCTAAATGCCAACTGTAACTTGACTTCTGCATTACTCTGACAACTTGGCAGAGGAGGAGACAACCAATCAGCTGCTGCCTGCCAAGGACGGGGAAATAACTACAACTCTCTCCTACATATTCCGATAATCTCACAGTCACACATTTAGATTATACTGGACTGCATTGCTACTGAGAGGTCAAAATGATATGTGAGCTTATCAAAAACATATATACAACTGAGTATAATTATGGTATACCACAATTTGGATGCTGCTGGTGACAGGGTCAGAAACAAAACCAGCTGTTACAACACTTCTGGTTTGGATTGTCTTGAAGATATGTTAGCTTTATAAAAGCAATGACTGAAAATAACCTTGTCAAAAAGTGTGAAGTCGTCAGTCTAGCTGTGTCTAAAAAATTAATTCTATGTCTCATTTTTAGTTTCTGTAATATTAAGAGTGTTAAATGAGATTTAATTCAAATCACTTGCAGTGTTAGATCAGCCATCTAATTGACCACCCATCTCTGATTGTCGTAACAGGTAAGAACTAATGAAGAAACAGCTGCATAGTAGCATCATTACAGCCTGCGGTTTGCCCTCGAATCATTTTATTATGTTAGGCTTTCCAAACATGAATAACTGCTGGCAAAATAAAGCTGCACCTTTTAGGTTTGTTTTTTGTAGCTGATTTGATTCTCATTCCTACAGCACTGCAGTTTGCCTGAAGAGGACCAAACCCTTTGATGTGCAATTTTGAATGGAATCATTCTTGATCAAACAAACTGATCTAAAGGAGAAAAAGTTCCACAGTTCAATTAAACATGCTTGGTGTGAATGCGCCTTCACATGAAAATAAATACCTTATTCTCAACGGCCAGCACGAGCAGGCAGCAAACTTCCACAAGTACAGCTCCACTCTCTGATAAGGAGCTGAGGGTCTGAGACTTGTTGAGATCAGGACATGAGCTGGGACAGGGAGAGCCCCCTGACTCCTGGGCTGAAAAAATAAGGGGGATGGGATGGGTTTAACAAAGTCAAATTTGATTATTCACATTTTCTCTTTTAGCCAAAGGGGCACTCAGTACTTTAACTTTTAATGTAAGGTAAGAACGCACATTTTTCTAAACAAGTACACCCAATAATATGAGGAGGAAAATAATTTCAATTCATCTCTGCAGTGTTGCCACTATGCTGATATTCTATAATCAAGTGTAAAATCTAAAATTGCAATAATACACAATCAATTACACAGCCCTACTGCAAGGTCAGCTCTGTGGTTTATATCATCGCAGACTGTTAACAAACACTAAGACATTGAAGGATAGATATCCTTTAGAATGTTGTCAAACATCAAAAGTCTGAATCCTAAATGGTAAACTGTGCATTGCCCTTATCATTCACAGCAGGCATTCACATATATCCAATAACAAATGCTTCACCAATAAACATGCCAGAAAAGTCACAAGGAGCTTTTTTTGGTGACCAATTATCCTGCAAGGTTAAGGAATTTTCTGGTAACTTTAGTTTTAACTTTTTTTTACACCATATGGAACTTCAGGTAGTTTTGTGCGAGAAAGCACACCTTAACTGCATTGATCTAAGCTGGTTACCTGTTTTTAGCACTACAAGGTGCAGTGAGTCGTCCCTGATGTAGGAGACGGCAGCAATGTCGTGGATGGGCACTCTTAGGATGATGTCCTCCCCATCGCGCCACACAAGCTTGATATTGTACGCTGAAAGGCTAACCACTGCATCCTGCTCTGACGTCAGCTGGCCTGCCAACTGATGCGACTTCTGGGAGACAGGGCAGTAGAGGATGAAAAAAAGGCCACATCTGACAACGTTGATATTCCAACTCACCCTAGATAAGAAACTTATCATTTAAGCATTTGGTTTTATTCTTAAATTAGATGAACTGGGATACAGTTCTACCAGTTATTACAACAAAGCAACATGTAAGTGATGCACATGTTCAAGATCAATCCTTCTATTCACACACTTACCCTTGCATTGTCAATGAGCTGCAGGACCTCTGTCCGACTTGATGGGTTCAAGTATCCTGGAACTGATGTCAGCTGCCCCAAATACTGGACAGGACAGAGCATGCACTCTATTTTTACTCAAGATCGATAAAAATCCAAGCACTGTGCATTAGCATTCACTAACACTGACTACAGAAACAATTACAGTCTGTAAACAGTAAAGCATAACTAAACATGTTACAGAGAAAAACTTTCATTTATTCTTTTCAACTGACTTACTACTGCATTTTAAGTACCAGGGTAGGGGTTTGTGTATCTCCGCTTATCATACTCACTTTGACCTCCTTCTCAATGTAGTCATTAAGCAGGATGTCAGGATCAATGCGGTGGTCAGGCTGGGAGAGGGAGAAGGTATGGAGGGCTCTGCGTTCAGTGGCCTTCTCCTGGGCTTTTTTGTCCCTCCCCTTCTCTCCTTTCAGGAAGACACGCTTGAACGGAGACACGATACCAGGCTAATGGATAAAGAAGAAGAAGAGAGAGCGGTTGAGTGCATAGGGAGAGTTTGCCGTCAGTGCAGAAATCCAACAGCCTCAGTTTGTGCGTCGTTGTCAGACCCGTTCCAAAACTCAAAGCGTTTGAGACCCAGTGTACACAGCTTGGAAGACTATATTATATAAATCATCTGCAGTCCCTGATCCTCTGTAACAGCCTATCATTAGCTCCTCATTACATGACTCAATTCATGCCCATAAACACACAGATGACTTCACTGCAACTGGTTGGCAAAGCAGGAAAGCAAACTGAACACAGCTAAAAGATCACACACACAGACAAATACACACACACAAAAAAGAAACCTTTTCACTACCAAACATGATGACTGTGGGCCTCATGCCTTGTGATTTCTGCTGACCCTGCTTCCCCCAACTGTGCAGGTAGCTCCAGTTACAGCAAAGTGAGATATATGGCTCTTTTTGAGTAACAGTCCATGTTACCCAATATGTGTTGTCCAAATGTCATCATTAGCATTGACAGAGTGAAAAAAAAATGCTTCTGTAATCATGGAGTTGGCAGGAGGGTGGGGGTGTAAGGCAGCTTGAAAATAGTGTTTCCCATACCCAGGCTCATCTGTTGCGCAACACCACCACAAACTAAAAAGTTGGTCAATGTATAGATGTAACTGATCTAAACCACTCTCTATTGCTGCATTTAAAAGTTGCACATCACATTTTCTGTTACTCCAGAAAATAATGTGCTCTCAGCTATGAAAATGAAACTTAATCTCTTAGATGTTGCTCAAACAGGTTTTATAAACAGGAACTTGACACTTCTAAGTTATCAGTGATGTGTCAAACTGCCCAACACTCAGATGCAAGTGCATTAAATGCAGTGCAAATACTTGAATACTGTTTCTGCTCACCATTGAATTGCAATGGATCCATTACTGTCACTGCGGGTAAAATACTATTAAATTAATAACCCAAAACAGACCTTGATATTCTGAACCCTTCCCAAACTGTGGGAAACAATGAGCTCAAGAAGAAAGAGCGTATATTTTCCTTCCTTTTCTCCAAAGGTTCATAGAAAAAACTTCAGAGCCTAATTTCTTAATGTTTTGCTTGCATATGGTCAGTAACAACAGAATACCACATAATCTCTTGACACTTAACCACTAGATAGCTACAAGAGTCCAAAGGTCAGCTTAAAAAGCCTTGACAAATTAATTTCTCCTATGATGTCCAGCTGTGCACAATAATAAATGTGTTCAAAGTGTATTGCAAAAGCCTACCTCGTTCTCCATGAACTCTCACGTTGAAAAAAAAAACTGCCTCTTCAACAGCAAGCACACAGTTGGTGCTTGGCTACAGACGCTTCTTCCCTCACGCTGGCTACTTGTCACCTGTTGCCTCCGCTCACACACACACAGCCTTAGTAACAGTTGCCAACTCCTGAGTGACACTAAGGGTCAAACAGTCTGTGTGTGTGCGCTGAGGGTGTGACCCCCACAAAACGAGGGAGGCGTCTCAGTTGCTCTTAGCTGAGACACAAGAACAGGAAGGGGACCAACCACCAACTTCCTGTGATGACACGTGCACGAATGCTTTGAATACCGAACACTGCAGCAGAACTTCTCATGTTGTTTTGCAAACTGTAATACGGTGGTTCAAGACAGACGAGAAGGAAGACAGCAATGTGGACTAGTCACTTTCACTTCTGAGTATCACATATATGATGCTACGGCTGTGACTGGTTCCTTGTATCAAAGCACAACAATCAGCCCTACAGTGTAAATAGCAACACAAGTTTGAGTCTTTTATACCTTGCAGATAATCTGGTTCTCTCTTGATGTCCAATCCTGACATATGATCCCATACTTTAGACTCCATCGAACAGCACAACCTATGACCAGTGCATAATTTAACAGTGCATAGCTTCAGGACTCTGGCAGAAGACGAGTTCATTAACATTTTATGGGCCTTCCTGGTGAAATGCGAGAATACAGCTACCACAGGTGACCCCTTGCATCATGGTAAATGGCCTCAAGAGTTTTTAGATTATTCAAAGCAACATAAGGAAGGATCTGGCTCCTTCATGTGGTGATGGCGAACTTGACTACAAGTAAGAAGGACAACAAAACATGTTACAGAGACAACAAAACAATCAAGAAAAATACTGGAAAATCATGCCTAGACCAAGCATACCAGAACAGGACCTTTGCGGAAACAAAAGAAAACATAGCCAAGATCCAACTGCATTCACATCATTTCATGTTCATCTTCAAAATGAAAATGATAAAACAAAGGTGCATGAAAGACAATCTAAATGTACAAAATGTTATCATAGCTGAAGGAGTATACTGTTTATGAGTGAGCTGTGCACAGAAAAGCAAATATGCTGTATTAAAATGAACGTGAAGCTTAAGTGAGACTAATCTAATCCACAAACTCTACAAACATTGGTTATTCTAAATGAGCATCAGTTTGCAGTGTGGAAATGATATTCTGTTATCATTTATTATGATATTATGTTATCATGTAAGGGGGTTTGAGACTGCACTTGAACTTACTGTAACTCTGTGTACCTTGAATTTAAAAAAAATGCATCTCGGTCAATAGCTACACAACATCACCACCAAGTGGCACAAATGAGAACTGTATCCACTGCTAACACTGCTTTCCACTGAGACAAGATCACCATCTCTGGACACCTAGTGTTAAACCTTTATTATAGCATCATCATGACATTATGAAATTACTGGCAACAAAGGGTTCATCGGCAGATTTTTTTGTGTGTTTAATTTAAATTCATCGGGTATGTTAATTAGCACTGAGGTGGAAAGGGAAAACAATAATTTTCTCCACCATAGAAAGTAGGTTTGATATGCTGAATTGCTGCTGGGCCACTGCCTGGGTAAACATTAAAAGTAAGAGTTACTGTATTTTTTTTTAGATTGTAGCATTTAAGGTTTTCCCTCAACCACATAGGAACAAAAAAGTTAACATTACATTATAAATAAATTATCACTGCTGGCACAAATACGAGCTTGTCATAACCAACCTGCTGAGCACTATGCTCCCACTAGATTTCCTTCCAAATTTCCTTTCTTGACACGAGAAAGCATTTGAAGGGAAGTAACACTTGTGTTCTTAATATGGAAAAATGACAGCATGAACACAGATCAATTGCAGTCTAGGTGCAAGCCCCAGATATTTCATGGTGGTCAGGCAGGGAGACTGTCAACGTCACATCCTGACTAGTTTGGGTGGGCCCTGCCCTTCCTTCTACTCCAGAGACACAGAGGGAAAATGTAGTACAGCTTCCCCCTTCCAAGACAAATCAAAACACTTCTTTCCACATAACAGGAAAGAAAGATAAAGGCTTTGGTCCGCTGTGCGTCTGAATGTAGAAGATCGGTTGTCATCTCTAATAGGCTAGTTAGGAAGTATATGTGTGTGTGTGGGTTGGCACAACTGTGAAGTGCTGGCCCCCTACACTATGAGTGACACTGATGACCGCTGCCTGTGACAGCCGATGGTGAGCAAACAAGTCTTCTAACACCCACGCCTGCCCGTTACAAAGAGAATAATATGACTGCAGGAAGCCTGGCTGCACTTTCATTATCTTTGTGAGAACACCTCCACCCTTCCTACATCCTACCATCTTAATCCTCTCTAATAACAATCTCACATCTCATAACAAATTGGCACAATTATCACAGTTAACTTGGAGATTTCCACTTAAATGCATATTCTAAGAGTGGATATTCACTCTTAGAATAACATATAAACACATAACGTTATTCGTGCAGTTTGATTATAAGAGGAGTGCAGTACACGTTAATTCTAAGCAATAAAATTAACTCCAACCTCAAAGTGGACTGTGATTAGCTTAATTGGAAATAATTGCTTGTTCTATGTGCTTGATCTGTTCAATGTTTTCCTAACGATCAGTAACGTTTAACGTCGGCTTCATTAATTAACGTTACACTAATTATGTTTAACAGGAGTTGGTGCGTTAAACCCATCATTGTAATATAATGAGTGCTCCATCACTGCCCGGTGATCAGCTGAACTTAACTGGCTGTTAGCTAAACTTGCTGTTAGCTAGACGTTAGCTACCCAGAAAGCAACCTGTGTGAACACAAATGGACACGGCTATATGTTAGCAAAATGCTAAGTAAACACCACGATAGCATACTAACGCTGGCCAGCCTACTAGCATGTTAATCGTTCAGCTTACCTTTTTCACTTTTTTCACATCATCCTCCATTTCTATGTAACGATTCTCTTCTTCATATTCAGTTCAGCACTGGGGGATTGGGAAGACTCGACATAACTGGCGAAGCTCCAGACCTGTGCAAAGACTGTCAGCAACACTTAACTATCTGACTGTAGTTAGCTCGCTAGCTTAGCCTAGCCTAGCATTAGGAAAGTGATGCCTAAATTTGAGCTGATAACAAAACGCCATCCCCATTTTAGCATTATCCCTCGGCGACAACAGCAAACACCTGTATGTCCTTAGTGTGAAAAGGTCGTGCTTGAGTGCGGTTATAATAGCGAAGGAAATAGTCTAAAGAGAAAACAAACTCGGACAAAACATCCAAAACTTTTCAATCCTGCCGCCATTTTGGGCGTTGAACTGTGGTCCAGCATGCTTTGCACAGCAAAATAGCGACCGAGAAAGTGAGTGGGATGAGCAGCTTGTCATTTTACAAGTTATTTTGTTGTAATTACAATGTCGGCATCTTTTTCAAATTGTCACCTACAATTACGAATCAATCAATTTATTGACAGAAATTAAAGACAAGCTCACTAGTATGTGACTGATCAGACGTTGTCATGGTGCATTAGACAAGATGGGTTGTTGGACTTTTTTTTATTTTCTTCCTTCACCAGCATGCGGCTTAACTATAATAAATGACATGTTAACTATGAGCCAGTCTGCCTACAGCTGATTATTGGGGGAAACACATAAATCAAATCTTGTGGAGAGAAATACTATTTGTTCGTTCTCTTAAATCTTCGTATATGACAGCCAAGACCTAAGCTTGCCATACAGACAATCTATCAATGTTTATTCCAATCCAGACATGGGAAAAGCTGCAAATTTTCAAACTGAGATTCTAACCCTAAATTATATAAAACTAAGCTGTAGCAGTTTGCAAATTCAAGCTCATGTAGCCTAATGTATTAAAAATAACAAAACAAAAAAGAATGGGCTAATATTTCAGCAAGTCAGGCCTATTTAATATTTATTTGTGCTGGTTGTAAAATTGTAAAATCTCTAAGCATTGTATACGATTGCTGTTAATCTTATGTAGGCTAACTGCCCAATTCTTTCATTTGCTTTCTCTTTTCTTTTTTTTTTTTTTTTTTTATTCTGCTTGGCTGTAAGCACTAAGCAGTTTGATTATTGTAAAACATTTTCTAAACATACTCATCTATTTATTTGCCTATTTGTTTGTTGACAGTGTCAGATTAAGGTTAACGGCTTTTTATATTTGTAGTATTATAATGTAGCTTGGGTAGCATTTAAGCCACATAAAGGGGTTTAAATTGTGATGTCACATCAGTATGGGTTTTGTATGGGTGCTATGTCCGTGTTCATTGCCTTTAAAGGTAATGCAGGCTCAGATTATGACAACTGGCTCTGCCATTATAGCCACACCACTGACTGATTTATAGTATATGTTTTCAATTTGTTGTACACAATTTTTTTAAACTGTCAAATGTATGTTTTTGAGGGTGTAATTTTTTATTAAATAGTTTGGTGCAAAATGGACTCCACTTGTCAAAGCCAGCCTACTTGCAAAATCTAGATCAGAGCTTTTAAATATTCATAGGCTATCAAAATACATCAGTAACACCACACCAATGGTGATAACACTAATGACAATTTTTATGTAAAGATGTCATTTTCTGGAATCCATGTTCCATCTTTTATTCAGTAAAACTACAACCATGTATTTTAAGTTAGTTCTTTTTTTGTTGTTGTTGTTGCTAAAGGTAACCACAGTAATGTGTTCAGAAATCACCACCCATCACTCTATATCGCAAAAATTTAATTTCTTTAAAATATTTTACAATAGTTTATGATAATAGATATTTAATGTATTAATAAGTTGCACTAAAGAGAGAAAATATATATATTTTTAAAATTATTATTATTTTTTTTAAAAAAAAGTGCCACAATGTCTATGCACAAGATACTTTGCATGCATGGCTTTTATAATATCTTCAATACAAAATATTGCAAGTTCAAAAAATGAATGTTTTAAATGTGTCTACATCTGCATGTGAAGTATTTTTCCAGTCTGCAAATCTGGGGGAAATAAATTCCTGTACCATGACCTAGTGGTTAGTGAAATTATTTTCACCCTGTACATATAACCCTGTATATAAAATTTATTATCAGTGTTTTTTTGGCATGTGGAAGCTGTCTCATCAGTAAGACACCAAAATTGTTGATCTAAGGGTCTGAAAATGTACCTAAACACAAACAATAAAACAAAATAATACATGGACTTAACGGTGTCCAATTTTCTGAAAGGAAGCTCTTTTGTTTGGAGAAGCCTCCTCCTCACAGGCCAGATTATGTACATGTTGAAGAATGGCATTTGACCCCATGTCAAAAATGTTACATATAGTTATATACTAAAATAATATAGTCTCACTGCTTGCTGCACAATGGCATTTTTTAAAAAAATGATTTTTCAAAATTGTCTGACATTGTGGTTCAGTAAAGGCAATAACTAGCCTAAATATTGAATTGATATACTTTCTTCAGACCATACATTGTGCATTTGTGCACACATACCTTATGGGCTAAATGTTTCATGTACTGATCACAGGCTGTTACCAATGTCAAGACATTTACTGTGTGTAATATTATTGTGGGACACATTCAATAAACCCTTCACATCTGCTATTCTAGCTGGGAGGTTTCATAAGTGTGTAGGCCTAAATCATATATCACACCTTACTTATCTGACAAAATGTAAAACGTGCATGTGAATACAGTACGGGGTGTATTTTGCACTTTCAAATACTATATTTATTTTTCTCTTCTGGGATGAACAGTCTGATATATTAATCTACAGTAAGGCTTAACATTACATTTTTCGGCATAATATTTCTCTTTTCATCTAAAAACCAAAACATACAAAAAGAACTTTAGCACCATATGTTATTAGTAATATTCATATTGTTCCCAAAATAGGGGGTAGGTACAATACTGGACATCAGTTTTGCTTTTTTTTCTTTTTTTTTTTTCTTTTTTTTTTAAAGAACGGGGATTCCATGAAACAATTTACTTACATTTTATATTTAACAACAACAAAGAAATCATTCCTTATATGTTCTCAGTCACAACATAGGTTGTATGAGTACACTTTTATAGAGATGCTACAGGCTGTAGCAAATAGTTTGCTTACTGACATTGTGCCAACTTTTGGAATACCCCAGGTAAATCATATAGCTTAGGGAGTATCCTGATAGATTTGTGAAATACACCAACAAGCTAACACAATCTAAAAATTGATTGAATATTTAACAAAGCAATATTTTCCAACACTTTTGATAACAATTTCAAAAATCAGCAGCAATTAATATGACAACCATAGTCGCTTCATTGGAATATCAAATCCATTTTTTAAACAAAATATTACAGCCAATTCTACAGTAACAACAAAAATAGATATACACACAGGTTAAGGACATAGAGATGACAGGAATTTACAACACAGCAATCACGTTCTATACTTTTTACCCAAATTCCATTATCAGAAGTACTTTTGTGCTCCTGGGCATGTGCCAAAATGATGCATTTTTGTCATTTGACAGTTTCATTCTCAGAAAAAAATAAACCCTAGTGCAGATTGAATCATAGTAAAACAAAATCTATGCTGAAACCATAGTGATAAACATTACATGAACGTAGAATAACTGTTGTTTTTGTGCAGATTGGTAAATCAAAGTGGCACCATTGAGAGTTGAGTTCTGCTGTAAACTGTGTAGAGCTGAGGTGCTAGTTCCCGAGCATTGTGAGTCTGCAAGTTTTTGGAAGCAGGGTCTCTCAGTCAACCGGAAGGCCATGCTCTTAGAAAGCCACAAAGTGGACATTGCAGTCCACAGATCGTGGTAGCACCTTTGAGATGTATTTATTCAGCACCAGGTTATAAACAAAAAGAAAAAGAAAAAGAGAAAAAAATGCACCGTTTTATCATCTGAGCATACTGCTCCAAATGGTCAACAGATGGTCATGACACAAAGGTACAGACTTGAACCAAGTCAAACACTACAATGGCCTGCTGCTACACATTTATGCAGAAATCAGAGGGATTATTGTGCAGTAGAGAGCACTTACATGCTAAATGTCGAGGGTCACCTCACAATGAGTTCTAAAGGCATGCTGGGAGGTGGTGGGAAACCAGGATATGAGGTAATTCAAGAGTGAATCAGTGATTGGGCCTGTTTCAAATATATCATTCCAGTGTAAGAAGATGCAACATAACTGGTATTTCTGCGTGTTTTGTCATCATTGACCTCTTCTTCCATATTTTTTTTTCTTCCCCACTGCAGGCATTATTCATTTGGCTAGAAGATGTATTGTTCACACAAGACAAACGACACAGAAAGTTTACGTCTTGGCACTACAAATCATTCATCTTTGCAAGACAGAAGAAGATGTAAAGGCATAGACAAAAGTACATAACAATCATAGACCAACTGTTCAGTATCATCGTAGCTGTCATCTGTCATGACTGCTGATCCAACAATCCAAAACCCTTGGTTTTAGTTTGCTCAAACAGAAGAAATATGTGGAAACCCTACGTTCAAGTAGAGAAGATGTTCAGTATTGCCTTACTTTTTCTCCTTTGTCTTCTTGAAGAACCAGTGACTGGGTTTCACATAACAACACCCATCCGTGGTTCTATCACATTCTGCAATTAGCTCCAACAGTGTAACTCGAAACAGTGCAGTCCTCTAGATGGTTCTGAAAACTTGGATGAAACCTTAAGACTAAGTAGCATCTTTGATCGAGGTCTAAGCTGATTTTGTGATATAATCTAGATCTTGGCTTGATCAGGGTTGGGGAGACAGACATGGGAAACATTGTTTGGTGTTCTCATCTTGGTTAGTGTGCTGGCACATGAAACAAGTAAAGAAAGACATTGGCATTGTTGTTTGCGGACCTGGCTGCCATGGCTGGATTGAAGCACCCAAAGTAACAAGGCACAACAAGGAGTGAGAAGCAAACACTTGCTGTTCAAACGCTCTTGCTGTGTGCTGCGGCTATTGAGGGATGTGGAATTGGGCCGATAACTTGACAGAAACAATTCTCTGTAGAGGATTTGTTTGTGACCTTGTATGTGGTATAAGGTTTGACAGACTGAATGCTATACTGTACAGTACTGAAACAGCTGCCACTCGCTCTCTCATACAGCTTAGCTCTTGAAACCCGTGTATAATCTGGAGAAACCAACAGGAATACAGAAAAAAAAATTCACTCATTATCTGGCTGCTACCTAACCCATGTTACTGGATATGTGGCAAAATGATAACTATACCACAAAAATGTGTAAAATACTTCTATTTGTCATAAAATTGGTTGACAAATTAAGTGACATGTTCAAGACTCAGACTTGCACATAGACATTTTGTAGACTTGGTTCAGTTGAAATCAATCACTTCAGTTAATTATCATTACTACTGTTGTAATGACAGTTACGTAAGCATGAATGCTCTGAATATTATGTGACAAGCACCACTAGATGAAATGCAACAGAGTAGTATGAAATTTTGTTTGTAATGCTATATAATACTATAGTACCAAAAATGAATGAATCACAGTGTATCTGCACCTGATTTTGACATGTGTCCATGTCTGGAAAAGGTCAATGGTATTCAGAAAGGATGCACTGAATGCCAGGCAGCCAACTACCACAAAACTTGCCTCCCCCCCAAGAATTCATGTATGTCAGAATGAGTAATAACTCACAGGAAAATAAAATGTGCAAACCATAATTTGGTGGTACTATCCCAGCCGACAGGAGT
Organism: Neoniphon sammara; assembly: GCA_900302535.1. Taxonomy (NCBI): domain Eukaryota; kingdom Metazoa; phylum Chordata; class Actinopteri; order Holocentriformes; family Holocentridae; genus Neoniphon; species Neoniphon sammara. The sequence goes on along the minus strand of OMKZ01018667.1, from coordinate 3,264 downwards.
GGTCTAGGATGCAGTATGAAAAGGACAAAATGGAGACCCATGAGGACATGCCTGGGGATGAGAACTGCATTGAGACACCCCTGAGTCAGCTGGTTCAGTGGTCTTATTTGTTGGTCCTGAGGAACCCCTGTATTGGCTGTTTAGTTAAGTTTAATTTTTTTTTCGTTTGATAACACTACTTATTAATTATTCATTCATTCATTGACTAACTACGAACATGGCTGTTCATTCACTATGACAGAGAGGAACTACTCTGACTACTATGGTAAACAATGAACAGGTTGGTTGTTTGCATACACATGTGTATCTATGCAGATGTTGTGTTAGATGTTTGCTCCACTCAAGCTGACCCAACAGTTCTCAATTACTCAGGGCTGAACATCGCTTTTAAGCTGAAGGGTGGCGGACCCTGGATGTTGAAGCTCTTGGTTATGGCAGTGTACCTCATTGCATGTTCTCATGTCAGGATCTCCAGTTGTTCAGCCTCAACCCCGTTGTTCAGTTACCAGAGAGTGAGTGTTTCACAGGAATATACCAAAGCCCAGCACTCTAGAGATGGGTAAGAGGGCGGAGCAGCAACCAGGGATGGAGCGGAACAATCGGCGAGAGAACAGAGCTTTGTGACAGGGCTGAGGAGGCAGACACACACACACAAGCACAGGACATGCAAACATACTTAGATCTCCAATCAATGCATACTGTCGGCCAGACAGTACATGCTGACAGGTAAACGCGCACCTTTCTCACACAAGCGCACAGGGAAAAACACACATAACTCCACTCACGCCCTTTCACAGAATCTGTCCTCGTGTTCTTTTCCAACCCTGGCAAAAACCCCCTCACCCCTTTAGCCTGGACCTACATGGCATCTGCCTTTTACAGTACGATGTTAGCAGGCACGCAGGGCCACAGCTAAGCAGAATGCCAGTGAGCCGGGAAAAGGTATCTCTGTTTTGTGCAGGGCTTTTGGGCATCCCTTGTTGGGCGCATTTGTACTAATACCTCATACTAAAGTCATGCCAAACACTACAATGTAAAAAACACACATTATATATTCAGATGAATCATCGAGTATATAGATAAAATCGGAGTATGAAATGCATTCATTTTTCTCATGGATTGTTCAGTAGCCCTCTCTGGAAATTTTAGTCAAGCTCCTTTGACATAGAAGGCATTTTTTTCATGGGTGAATACAGTTGTCAACTGTGGTGGACAGCTCCCACAGATTGGGTTGGGAGATATACTGTATGTATCAATGTATAATTGCTGCACAGCAGGCCTATAGATGGCACACCTTTTGCATTGCCTTGTTTCTACTGTTTGAAGGGGGCAAAGAAATAGGAAAGACAGTACTGTAAGACATGTGATTTGGCTTTGTTTAAACTGCACTAGCAGGTGCCAGAACAGTTGCCCTGTACACCCATGTAAGAGTACAGCCTCTTTGAGGGCACACTAATTTGAAGTATACCGTTTAACACTGCAACATGTTCTGTTATGTAAAAAAGTATGTTCTGGCAAAATATAGTTATGTAAATGAGTATAAATGTGGGACACAAATATGCACTGAAGTATAATAGCATATAAATATCTTCTCAGATTTGTCATGATTGTGTTTTTTTCAAGACATTATGACAAGTCTTTGCACCAATAAGCATATATTAATCAACCTAAAACCTTTGTCTAAAAGAAAAGGGAAAAAAAAATATAGGGAGGGCGGAAAAGGGAGTACTTTCTAGGATTCAGAAGGGAATGGTGGAGGATTTCTTAAAGGCCGTCTTTGCACTGCACAAAAATTTTGTGCAAGTGTGTTGTTAGCCTCAACACACAGCTGAACCCCTCTCCCTTTTACTAAACTCATACAATCTTAAAAAAAGGTCTTTGGAATGTTTTTACTGTGATTTCTATTTGATGATTTATTCCCCCACTAAAAAGGCTGATTTAGAAGGCTTTGTGCTCCTGTTAACTCCACTCTACTTTATGATTTTGCTAGTTTTGGGGAGAAATATAGATAGAATAGAGTGTTTTGTCACCTCAAGAGGTTATCTTCTGTGCTCCTAATCTTTTTTGTGCTGTCACAACTATGAATAAAAAACATTTAAATAAGGCATGCTATTAGAGCTTGCCACCATCAGAGGGCAGTCTATATCGCAAACATTGAATATCTGGGTGGAACTGATTGAAGGTCAGTGTGCATCTTTTTTCTTCCAGACATGACACGATTATGATTTAGGATTTTGTACAGAAATAGTACAGCTAGGATACACTTGAGCCACGTGTGCTCACAAAAGGAAAAGCCATTTCAAATTGCTTCTCTATTGTGATTTTGTAATTTACAGTATCCTCATGTAGTACTTTGAGTGCTTTTCACTCATGGGCTAAGGACTTGGTAAACAATATTGTACATTTCAATGATTTACATAAATAATGGCAGTAAATGTTGAGATGTGCAAAGACCTGCCACCTCTGGGACTCTCCTCCATCATTCCCATCAGGCTTTGCACCAGTCCCATGTCACAGGGACATACAATATGCCCTTCACAAGTATTCACAGGTTGAATCACCAATACAGTATAATGCATTAAACACATTTCATAGTGAAACATTCATACGTTATCTACACACTCATACAGAACCGTCCTCTATGAATGTAGAGGGGTTTATATTAGATTTTTGTATATGTCACATAGGATAGATTCATAATTTTTCTCTGTACTGTATGTTTTTCCCAAAAATAAATCATGACTGTGTGTTTAGACTGTCTTGACAGATTTTCATTTGACAAAACACACATCTCCTGCAGGAAAACTGAATGATCATGAGGGAGAGAAAGAGAGAGCGAAGTGTCAAATGGAAAGAGATCATATCCACAGGGGAATAAGAGTAGAATGAAAGAAAGAGGGAAAAAGGTGTGTGTGTATTGTTATGTGAAAGAGAGGGTGACAGAGCTGTGGAAGAGAATGCCTTCAGAGGGAGGACTCGTACTGCAGGAGTTCATAAAGAAGTGGACCGTCCCTATACCTGATGCCCACCGCATTAGGGCTAATGTACTGCAGCACATTTATGGTCCTGCGCAGGCGCCGATCCACAAAGTGTGCGTCCCAGGCTGGGTAGCGCTTTCTGGGCATGTCTATCTTGATGAGAGGCCCCTCAGGCCGAATGGGCCTGCCCGCCGCATCCACAGGCTCTGTGGACCTCACCTGGAAAACCGGAAGGCAGGTGTCCGTGGCTGTTTCGTCTGACTCCACATATTCCCCCGCCAGGCCT
>OMKZ01018665.1:16365-26935 GCA_900302535.1 Neoniphon sammara | reverse complement strand
CAACCAGACAAACCCGAACCCGCCACACCCCTACCCAACCTTCCTCTCTGTGCTTCTCACACCCCTTGTCTTGTATATTTTTTAAAAACTTACAGTGGGTATTGAGAAGCTCAAAGTGGAGACAAAATTACTCCTTAAGCAGAAGTTAAATTACTGGGATAAAACTTTACCTGGTGTAAAAGTATCTCATTCAAAATGTATTTCCATTAGAAGTTACTTGTCCTGGAGGTTCATTTAGCCATGCAGCCACAGTGTCCTGACATCAGATGACATGCAGCATGTTAGCCCTCTCTCTGTAGCCTAGTTTGAATGGGTTCTCTTCATTTTCAGCTTTGAACTAAAACCAAAGAAAATTATTATTTTCATTGTTGGACGAAAAAACAACACAACTTAAAATGCCATTTTCCATCATTCAACAATAATTTTCTTATGCCACCAGCAATCCAACAAAGTAGCAAGCAACAACCAAGCTAATCCTAACCAATACAGTACCTGAATGGTTGTTACTTAAACTGCTGTCACGTCACAAATTTGAGTATTTGATGTTAAAATGACTGAACTTCCTTCACATGGGTTTCTGGGTGTGATGCAGGTGAATTTGCAGTTTACCAGTTTCTGTTTTTGTGCCTCAGAAGACAAAATTAATGCTCTGTAAACAGTTACAATTTAAAATGTACTATGTAATCAAGTACAATAATTTCAGTTAAAATGTCATTAAATAGGGGTAAAACGGCTACAAAAACTACAAAATAAATAAATAAAATAACAACAATAATAACAGCAACAACATCAATAATAATAATCATAATAATCATAATAATCATAATAAGTACACAAAGAAACTGCTTAGTTACAGGAACATGGGTAACTGAAATTTCTTATTTCCATTTTCTTGTTTCCACATTTAACCCTTAACATCCTCACTGTTGGTTGTTTGTATTGTTAGAAACCTAGAGATTATATTTTATCTAATGTTACACTCTTTGCAGTTCACTCCAGCAACAACAGCTTCATCCATATGTGTGAACTATAAATATACATTGTCTCTGTATTCATTTTCATGTATGACTGTCCTCTTGTTTTGTGGGTCACTGATGTTCATGCTTTTACACTCTTACTTTCAGGCTTGAAGATTTTGATGAATTTACACAAATATTTGCAGAGCAGACGAAAGATCTGTCAAACAGTGACCGACCTCACTTCCTGGCAGAGCTCAGCGAGGCCCAGGACGAGGACAAACACGCAGCTGTGTGTGAGGTTTGTTACCAGCTTGATCCCTTTGCTGACTCCATATTTACATGTATTGTTTTTCATTTCAGGTGCATTTTTGACCTCAGTCGATTAGTTCAGAAAAGTCACGCAAAGCAATTATTAGATCAAGATGTGGCTCTGCCCAGCTCCCTCTGATGTGAGTTACACCATTTGTTCCCCGTCATTTCTAATGTGCTGTCGGGCGATTTAAAAATTTAATAGCGGCGTTGCAGATGCTTTCGCCTGATTGTCAGAAATCCTGCTGTGGTGCCTTCCCTCGGGATCTGGGAGATGACAGATCTTTTCTCTCCTCCCTGCAAGTCAAGCTGACATGTGCTCATGGCAGCATATGGCAGATGAGAGCTGATACGTGGCCAAGACATGCTCTCACTGAACATATTGTGTCCAGACATCTGTAGCATTTTTGGGTTTTGTCTAAAATATGTTCAGCAGTCAGAGAACAAACAGAGCGACATTGCCCCAGAGGGTTGGACCGCTTTACTTCGCTTTTTTTCCCCAAAAGACTGTCATAAATTATTTGTGCAGCTACAGAACATGTCATTTGAAGTAAACAGTTTTTCACGGGTGTTTTATTTCTGCTGAAAGATGGTCTGTGAAAGGTGCTGCAGGTACAGTGTGTGTACTTCTGCTTTCTGTGTCAAGAGTCACACAGCTTGGACTCAGCCTGGAAGTTCGAGCCCAGGCTGCGCCAAAGCCAAGAAATTTCAAATCCAAACCCAAAACCAGAACCTGTGAGCCAAAACCAGAATAAAGGAAATTGCTAATGTGTTTCTAATGATTAATTACTTCAAACAATATTTATAGACAATATTTTTTTTTTACCTTCAACTAAACCCAAACTTGAGAAATAAAGTAAGAAATTCAGCCTGACATGAGACCATCAGCTCCTGTTGAGTTCAGGCATGAAGGTCAAAATGGTAATCCATCAGATCCTGTTTTATTTTAATTAATAAGCCTCCATCTTTGTTGCTAATGGCTCATTTCTGTTATTTTTCCACTGATCTCTCTAGGGGGTTCGATTTCCTGTTGATGGAGTTTTCTCTTTTCTTTGTCTGTTCAGCCATGGTGGCTGCCGCTGCTCATGCTAACTACCCAGTTCTTCTTCTTCTGTTTATTCCAAACAAACCAGAAACCCAAAACGCATCACTTCCTTTGCAGCAGGGAAGAGCGACCAGACAGGAGTGTTTAGACCAGAGTGTTTAGAGCAGCAAATGGAAAAGATTTATGAGCTGGATCACTGCTGTGTTACATTAAAAGGGACATTTTATTTATTTGAAAATGTTGCAGATAATTACTTTAAGCTCTGCTGCAGTATAACAATATTTGGCCGACAAATTTTCACACTGACGATGATTATCACTGCATTACCAACTGTGTTATAGTGCTGAAGATCCATTTTGACGTCAGGACACGGGGAAACACTGTGCTGAAAAGAGTGAGGTTAGAGTGTGTGTGTGTGTGTGTGTGTGTGTATGTGTGTACTAATGGATGTGTGTTTTCTCCACAGAGTGATGGAATTGCTGTTGGCTTCATCAGCGTGAGTGCCGACGTTAATGTGAAGCTGCTGAACGACTGCTTTGAGCTCAGCATGTTTGATGGTCTGTATGAACCACAGCAGGCAGAGCAGAGTGAACCTGCAGCACAGCATGATGAACCCAGACAGACCCAGAGCTCCAGCCTGCAGGATGGGCCTGAACAGGTCGGTCACACACACACACACGCACACACACACACACACACACGCACACACACACACACACAGCAGCTCCTGCACTGACAGGATCAGCTCACATGAAGCACAAGGAAACGGCGTTTTGCTGCTGTTATTCAGTGTTTTTCAAACACGTTCAAAGGTTCAGGAAAGCTTTCTACATCATCATGAGCTTCACAAACTCTGGATCTGTCCCTGTGATTAAATTAACATAATGACTATTGTTTTATGAAAAGGAAACAGGGTTTTCACCACAGTAACTGTGTTTCCACTCTGTCATTTTAAAAATCGTGATGTTGCAGGTTTTATATAATAGCATCAGCAGAGATTGTTCAAACTCCTCTCATGGCATTATTTGTTTCAGCCACACCATGAAATAAAAATGCATCACTTTGCAGAAACGGGATTTTGATATAAAAATCCAAGAAAAAAATATGGTACTACTTATTTACTACTTACAGCTATTTTTTGTATTTACTGTTGGTGTACGTTATTATTTGAACAATAATCTAACAAGGTGAAAATTTTGACATGAGGTAAAATAAAACATGAAGCTGCAGCAGGAAGAATGTGCAAAAAGATGTCCATCTTTAGTATGCACCTGTAGTATATTGTATATGTTGTACACCACATCACATTACAATAGCCGCCTTAATCTGCATGGCATCAGAAGCCACATTAGAACTGACCGCTCTGATGATGTTTGAAGGCATCGGTCCAGCAGACAGATCTGCCTGAAGACTCAGAGGTTCAGGGTGAAGACGTTTCACCACCCAGCTGCACAGAGCAGGTGAACCATCCACCAACCTTCTTCTTCTTCTTCTGTTTACGTTTATTTGTCATTGGAACTAAAAAGGGGTTCACTCTCCTTTCAGCGGGACAAAACACCGTCCACTGGACCAAGAGGGTTTTCAGACAGACCCAACGCTTTCTGCATTCAGCTGTTCAGCATTGACAAGAATTATGAAATGAGGTGAGGTCATGGCCGTGTGCTTAGCCAGAGGTCTGCAGAGATGAAGTGAAGTGCTGTGTGTGTGACGTGCTGAAGAGTTCAGTTCTAAAATGAGAGATACAGCAAAATAGTTGAGTAAATAAAATAGCATCTGATTTTTTTTTTTTTTTATTTTTTTTTACAAAAAAAAAAAAAAAATTTGTTAAAAAAAAAAAAAATTGGTTTTTTTTTTTTTTTAATGATTAGTAGCACAAAGTGAAAACTAATTATGGTACTTTTTGAAGGATAGTTGGGATAATAAGGCCATGGATGACAAAACAACACTTTGCAGGTAGGATCATCCAAATTTTACAGATAAAAGAACAATGAATGATGATTTTTTTTTTTTCCAAACAGTTATAGAATGTTTTAGAAGTACTAACATAAGATATAAGTATGCTGGACACACTGTATTTTTAGAGTTTGAGTCCGAAATTGGACCAATAACAACAACAACAGCAAAAAAAAAAATAAAGGAAATAAGTGGCAACTTTTCTTCTGAAATTAATAATAGCACAAAACAGTTGGAGCTTTTTAAGGTGAGGTTGGTATCTTCAGTTCGCAGTTTTTTTCCAAAGTGGACATAAAGGCAATGAAAATTTCAGTGTTCAAATCTTGTTTTTCTTCAAACAAGGTCAAAAATCCCCTAGTGGGATGAGATAATCCCACTTGTTTCCAGTGCAGTTTCACTCGTTTGAGGAATTTTTCTGGGAACAAGTATAAATCTGTTGAAACAAGGCAGAATAAGGCAGATCAGCCCACTAGGATCAAGAAAATGACACTTGATTCAAGAAAATTCTGGAAACAAGTTGATTAGCATTGGAAACAAGTGGGATTATCTCATCCCACTGGCAGATTTTTTTTTTTTTTTTACCTTGTTAAATAAAAACAGATTTGAACACTGCATGAGACTAAGCGACTAGTTAAGATGAAGATTCTTGCTGTGCATTTTCACTTTTACTTTTATTATTTAATTTTGATCTTATTTTTAATTAATGAGTATATATATTTTTTTGTGAATTTTTGAGAGTAACCTTTCACACCCTGGTGGCAGACATCCAGAGACGTGGCGGTCATATGCTGTGTAAGAGCAGGGAGAGTGACTGTTAGTTGGCTCCCGCTGGGCTCCTCTCACCATCGCCTTACTTCCCAGCTGTTACTGAATATGGAGTCGAGTCGCTCCCCGCAGAGAGTGAGCATGTTATTAATGAGAGCGGCGCTTAAAGTGACAGCGCGTTGAAGGCGAGAAGTCGAGCTGGAGGCAGCGGGCAGATTGCTCGGCCAGTTGTTCCTTTACGATGATCTGAGAGTTGGCTTCGCCTCCGACGCTGGCACACACATATTTTCACTTACCTTCCCCTTCCTCTTCTCTTGCAGATCAGTGGACTTCCTCCCACACATATTCAAACTTTTCCCTGTGAGTATTACATTTACAGTGTTATTTTTTTTAGCCATTTCACTGACACTCTTGTTCAGAGTGAATTCCACTAAGCACAGCAGTAGAATAATCTTTTTTTTATTAACAAAAGGGAACACAAAGGTCAGAAGTCACAGAGTCAAGATAGGAGGCACAACAAATATTCCTGTGTCCCTCGAACAAATAAGAGCCATGGAGGCAACATAGAAAATATGATTTCTACTCACTTCAGGAAGAAATTAAATAATGGCACAAGCATGGCCAATATTTTCCAGTTCTTGAAATTTTTTTAAAATTCCACAAAAATCTGGCACACAAAAGAGTCTTCATTAAAAAAATGAGTCCTCAATCAAATATGAGTGCACATTTAAAGGAGCATTATGCAAAATTGCCCACATGAGGACCGATTAGACTCAACTGACAAACCGTGGACTAAGCTCTTTATTTCCTCTCTTCATTCAAACCTCTGAAATTTTCCATAATGCACACAATTAGCCACAATTAGTTCATATATTGTGATGTTTGTTATTCATCAGCTGCAGAGGGATTATGGCTGAGCTGGCTGTCACAATCAGCACACACCAGCCAACCACCATTAAAGGAAAAATCCACCCTAAAACTACAATTGCTACAAAAACGGCTATTGGTATATGTTGATATATTTTGCATTTCTTCGTCCAGTTTGTCGTTTGGTGCTGTATTTTTCTTATTCCCACAGATAACTGGCCAAAAATAGACAGCATGTAGGGAATAACTAACTGAAGTAGAAATAAATAAGGGAAAATTAAATTATAATAGTGAAATATATTGAACATAATGGTGTGGAACATGGCTAAAGGATCCAGGGGAGGGGTTGAGAAAATTCACATTTTCCGAAACATTATAGGAGCTGCTGCATCACTCACCATGATCTGAACTGAGAAATGTGTTGAAGCCAGTGTCCTCGTCTCTGTCAGGACCGGGACTTCTGTATCATCACGGCGCCGAAGCTGACGCCTGAGTTTCCTCTGCTGCAGAGCTTCCTCAGGGTGGCGCCGCGTCCCAGCAGCCTTCTGCCCCACGAACTCTACATCTTCCACCGCTCAGGCCTGCTCAAGTGTGTTGACAGAAACCCGATTGATCTCAATGTATCACTGTCAAATTAATTCTGAAACTTGGGTATAATTACTGGAAATAAATGAGCTCACAGTGCAGTCGACTGTCAGCTTCTCTCTCGTGTTTCTCCACCACATTTCCCATCAGACCAGTTGCTTCCTGTCCCCCTTCCCCTCCCTGAAGAGGATTAACATGTAGGAAGTGATTTTTCGCTCCTTCCACCGTCTGCCAGAAACTCTGAAAGCTTTAGCTCTGTTTGCTCTGGAAGAACAGCGCCCTCTTCCTGTTTTGTGCCGTAAAGCAACACAGCAGATTTCCTGCCTGATCCTGCTGACAGACTGTGGAGGAGGCAGAGGAGAGGCTGACAGGCTGACAGGCTGATGGTCTGATTTGTTAGCAGTAATTATACTAATGATGCAGATGAGCATTTCATTGAAGCGGTGCTCATAAGGCATTATACAAGGCATTATATCTCTCTAAGAAAGTGTGATAGAAAACATCCAGTGTCGGTTCATACGGTTCATCACAGCGAGGTGTTTGAGGCTGCCCGTGTGTCGGTCATGGTGTGGTTGTTCCTGCAGGAGTGTGGAGGTGAGGCCGGCGGTGTCTGCAGACCGGCCTGCTGTCTGCGCTCTGATGGAGAGACTCAGCCTGCAGGAGGCTCTGCTGGACGACCTGGACCAGTTCTACCAGGCTCGCAGGGACCCGGTCAGATAAAACCAGATAAAACTACCACAACACACCACAGGGTTTCCATCAAGTTATGAGACACTCTGCAAAAAATCTGTTTTCTTTCTTTCTTTCTTTCTTTCTTTCTTTCTAATTTATGTATATATGTATTAATTCTTTGCTCATTTGTTTACTCATGGATTTGTTTGTCCCTTCCTTCTTTGTAAAGGCACATTGGGCCAATACAACTTCCTAATTCAGCTGCCACTGCTAAAAGAAAATAAAAATCCCTTCCACTATCTAGTGCAAACAATTTTATATAAGGTCTGTATTTATAACAACTTGTATCATGGTGAAGTACTGAAACAGAGAACCGGTTTCCCAGTATTTCCCAGTAAGGAAAAATAAGATAAAAATTCTAAACATATCCGCTCTAAACTTTTCAAATGATTTCCTGGTTGTTTTGGAGTATCAAGGTGTCACTTCGTCTGTCAGCATCATGATTGCCTCGGAGTGGTTGAGGGAAATCTCATGTATGCCAAGGAACAGATTGGTGAGAATTCAGTTCAACGGATTTTCCATTCTGACTGACACCCCAGCTGTCACTGCTGCAGCTCCAAACCACATAATTACTTCTCAAATGAGAGTGGAACCACTTCATGTGTATTCATGGCAGCGGGCTGAGCGAGGATCTGAGGCTGCTCTCACTTCCTATTAAGTCAAATATTCTCATCTCGTTTTCTACGCTCTGCCTGCCTTGTTTCTCAGGATGGGACGCCGCTGCAGGCTTTTGTGGCCCAAGTGCAGAGCCAGGTTGTGGGGATACTGATCATTAGGAACGAGCAGGTACTGCATTTTTCTGGTGGTGAGACGGAGCAGAAGGCAGCCAGCTGGTTGTGTTTAAGGACGAACAAGCACTGTGTTAAACAAATAATCTAATGTAACCTTGTGGAATTAAAAGCATAACATTTATTCACTGTAAAATATGTCCGTTGTGACAAGTCTTTCAGTCTGGTGTTGAGTTTAATATTTATTAAAATAAACTAACAAGATCATCTCCTGCAGTTTTGCATGTTTAAAGGTGCATTATGCAGAATTGCCTAGAGCCCATTGATGCGAGGACCCTTTAGACTCAACTGGCACTGATTGTAGTGAGTTGTTACAAAGTGCTTTATGAAGAGTCACAATTTAACAGTACCTGGAATAAAATATAAAAACACTGGATGAATAAAACCCCAAAACAGATCGACTTACATTTAAATGAAGGTAAAAGTTCAAGAAAAAAATCGTTAAAGAACTTGAGTAGGCTCTTGTGATTGCAGTGCCCCGGTTTAGAGCATCAGTTTGTGTGTTTGTTCATTTGTACTCTTTCCCTCCCTGTGTCTCTCTCACTGAGGCCTTAGACAAACAAACAAAAAAATCTGAATATAGATGCTGAGAAACACTGATTATGGAAACGTCTCTGTGTGTAATGGAACAGTCATGGAGAAGTCATGGAACTTATTACAGAAAATTGATGGTATGGCACTGAATCTGCCCTCCTCAGGACATCGAGTACCTTCGCTCCCACTACAACATCGAGAACTTCATCTACTTCAGCCATCACCGCTACGAGGAGCACGCTCAGTTGTGCCACTTCGCCCTGAACCCCGTCTTCCAGCACCATGCCAAGCACTTCCTGAAGGAAGCACTGCGGCTGGCTCACAAATCCTGCCTGTACCACCGTGAATACCCGCCACACAGCAGCCAGAGGGTGAGTGCAGAGGCCCGCTGCAGTGTGTGTGTGTGTGTGTGTGTGTGTGTGTGTGCATGTCTGCTCACCAACACATATTCATTAGCCTGATGCTCCTCAGAGCACGCACTGCAAGAAATGTCCATCGAGAAGTCATATGATCTTAAATCTCATGCATTCTTAAATCAAATGTATTTTACAGGACTGGGTGATAATTCAATATTATCATATATTGTCCCTAATGGATTCATATTGTGATGGAATTCTGATATTGTGATATCATGATAACCAATTGTGTTGTTTTAATTGATGATGCCAAACATATATAAATTCAAATTTCTAACAAAATGACATCTGCTGACTGCCATATTTTAAGAAATATCATTTGTGTTTTATAGTTTTGGTCTGACATCACGTTAACCAAACAGTTCAATGTAATGGACCTCAGTTGGTTTATTTAAAATGTGTTGAGGTGGTGAGAAGGTGAGAAGATATTGTGATAAATTATGTACCCATGATTATCATGACATATAATCTGTTTCGACCGGCCCTAAATGAAACCTTCTGCCTGTATGATGAGGTTATTTCACTTTTTGCCAAAGCATTTGTTCCAAGAATTTCCATTACATCACTGTGACATTTTTGTGAAATAAAGCAGATGACTCCACAATGTTATGATCTTTATAATTCAGCTTGGCAGAGGGTGAAATTATCTCACCTATCAGCCCAACAGCCTGGGATCGAATCCCACCAGAAACTTTATTCCCTCCCAGCCTTCTGACTCTGACCTCAAAGCACAAGGATGCCAAGGAGAGGGAGGGAGTTATTTCAACAACTTGTTAAGCTGCACTAAGGAAATTCACTCACTGGTGGCTCCAAAAGGCAGGAAGAAGTAGCTTTGAAAACTGCTTTAATTTCATTACTGCCCCACAAAGCCAAAGAACAGCAGCTGCCTGGGTGATGAAACTGAGGAACATGACTTCAGTTCTGATCCAACAGAGGTTCTGCTGGGACAGAACTAGACTGCTTAGTGTTTATGGGTATAGCCGAAGATCAGGGAGGGGAGTATGGATTGGTCAGTCCTGTGTGATTTCTGAGCCTCTGCTCCTGTTTTGGAAGAAACTTGGTGGGATGACAGATTTTTACATTTTGACACTGCCGGGTCAAATCCGATGAACCACTGGGGGACGATGTGTTTTTACATCAATGTCCAATATCCACAACATGAAACTGATCGGCCCACCACAGTGCCACCAACAGGCCAAAAAGTCCACAATCATTAAGCAGAAATATCTCACACACCAAACATCTCAAATACAAAAAACAGAAAAAACGACCAGTCTGTGATAATTCATGCCAAAGGAAACCAAAGGGATTACAGAGGAAAAAACTAATAATGTTGTTCAGTCATGCTTTCTCTGGAGCTGTTCACTGCATTTCCCTGTTAAGTTTTGAATTATCACTTTCTACGGACAGAGAAGTGATCATAACCAACACTAGGAGTAAATTTGGGCAAACTGGATGAGTCACCAACATCTCAGTCAGTGGGTAGTAGACACTCTTTCTGTTGCAGCTCTGCTTTGTGACTTAGTCCGATCAGGCTGCTGTATTTTCACATGAAGATTGTTCCGGCTGCAGCTTGAAGACGGTCACTTCTTGCAGAGTGCAGCTCCCTGCCGGCCC
>OMKZ01018665.1:0-16317 GCA_900302535.1 Neoniphon sammara | reverse complement strand
GCTGCCAGCTCCACCTCTCCACACCATAATAAGACATTTCCTCACCGTGTAGAGGCCTCCACTTCCTCTGCTAATTACCTTTCACAAACAAGTACCAGATTGGGAGATGATGAGGTGCAAATAGAATAATAGGAAAAGCTAACCAGAGGAGAGAATTAGGCATATTCAGGGAGTGGATGAAGCTCAGAGCTTTGCCAGCCATGGATCTGGTGGTGTTTCCCAGTTGCTGGCAGTACATGTTGATGGTGTAAACCTTGCATCATCCAGCCTCTTCACCAGAGCTCATTATCACATTCGGGCCTGCCAGTTGCCTCTTGAGCCTCCACTTCCATGCTGCACAGCCTGCAGGGGGATTTTTCTCCCTGTCTCTGTTCACCTGACCTGCATCCTCTTCCTCTCCACTCAGAATTCCTGCGCCGGCTGCCTCACTTCTGTCCTCCACTGCACGGTGCCCGTCCGCCCAAGACGCCAGATCATCTACCCTCTGGAGGAGCTTGGCATCAACGCCCCGTCCAGGCAGATCACCAAGGACCAGGTGGGCACGGCGGCAGCTGGTTGACAGGGAGCAGCCTGCCAGAGAATGCAGATGAGGTGAAGGCTGCTGACAGAGAGAGGGAGGGAATCAGCCAGGGTGTTAATTTGGCCACTAGAGGGTGCTGCATCAAAAGGTACAAGCCATCTTCTATTACCAATTACCATGGAGTGTATGGGAAATATCACAGAGTGAGGTTCACATATCAGTAGTGTGTGTGTGTGTGTGTGAAATAACATAAAATGATGTCCATTAAGTGTCCAAACTTAAACAAAAAGATCAGCGTTCATCGACAAATCAAGCAGTTCCCAAGCAGTTGCTGAGGTTCACAGTGTTTTCAAGGCAGAATCCTGACAGCTAACCTGACATGATGACAGCTGTGTTGACGTGATAACCCCGCCCACCTGGTCCTCTGAGCAGGTTAAAATGCATGTTGAGTGTCTGCAGCGTCACATGGCTCAGGTCTGGTGTGGGTCAGGCCTTTTATCTGCTCTGCCTCAATAACACTGATGAGCTGGCCTCTCTGTCCGCCTGGATAACTGGGTAAATATGCAAGAAAATGAAGTTAAGTGTTTGTGTGTAATTACATTAAAGACGAAAAAAGAGAGTACAAAGCGGGGTTCCTACACAGGTCTAGAACATCTCCATGGAAAAAGAGTGTGGTGATTAACAGAAAAAAGTATTGTTGTACATATGACCTCACAAAGCACTGAGTTTTGTTCTAAAAATGTAGATTGCTGTTAAAAGAGTGAAATCAGCCGGTGAGGTTTGGCGTGACCCGGCCTCTGTGGCCAATGGACAAACACAAAGTTGGATTCCTGCCCTGCACTTGATGTGTTCCTCTTGTTTGATTTGCATCATAATCCTCTGGTCTGAAATCTTACTTGCTCAGCTGAAACTTAATGTGGTCGTGATTTGATTTAACATTATATATCTCAAATATTTGGCACTCTACCATGTACACCTGTGTGGCCATTTCACTCCATCAGATTTCCCCCTCCTCCCTCCACCTCGTTTCGTAACACAGCAACCATCGTTTCCAGACGGCCGTGCAGATAAGAGCGCGCCTCTCAGCCTCCTAATGTAAGCCTTGAGTCTAGCACTGGTGGATTAATCAAATTTAAAGCACCTGTTCCCTCTCTGTCAATACAGGATCATATTACACGGTGCCATGGTCATTGTGTTTAGGAAAGGTGAGGCATCTCCAGCGTGATAAGGCTCGCTGCACCTGCTGCACGCCACACACAGACGGCAGAGCTTTGTTCACTTGATTTACATTATCAAGATGCATACAAGTGGGCATTTAATATGTTTCATGCAATTTAGCTAATGATCTGTGACATTTTCAGAAAATTTAATTTCAAAATAATAAATTCAGATGACACAAAGCTTAGGAATGATGGTTAGTGGGTTGTTTATCTAGTTCATTTGAAAATGTTTTGATAAAATAATTGTATTTTAATGGATAAATTTTCTCTTTAAAGTAATGATCAGCAACATTTTCATATAAATAATGTAATTTTTGCTACTTTTTTTATCGGTCCATTTAACACAGCAGTGATTTCGCCTCAGTCTTGTTCCTGAATCTCCTCTATTGTTTGTTCTTAACACTCGCTGTCTGGTCGCTCTTTCCTGCTGCACAGGAAGTGATGTGTTTTCCACTTTGTTCAGAATAAACAGAAGAAGAAGAACTGGGTAGTTAGTGTGAGCAACGATAGCCACCATGACTGAACAGACAAAGAAAAGAGAAACTCAAGCTTCATCAACAGGAAACCCAAACCCCGCCCATACTGTTTGATTGACAGGTGATCTCAGGGAAGTGAAGTGCAGAAACACCACAAAGACAAGAGCTGAGCAACAAAGATGGAGACTAAATTATAAAAAAAAAAATGGATGTTGGTCTTAGTGCTAAATTCATTACAGGAAGATTTTTCCTCTGTCTACAGGCTTAAAAAAATCACCAAAATTCACCTGCCACTTTTACCTCTTTAACTCATCACATAACTGAACCAGACACATCAAACACACACAAAATTAACTAATTAAAGGTAGTGTGTAAAAAAATTAGACATGATTCAGAAATATGCTTCTTTTTGAGGTTGTATATAAGCTAAATAAAGTATTAGGTTACACTCAACTGGCTGCTGTGGCCACCTGCAGTTTGTGCCTCTGGAGATATATACAGATACCTCTGATGTTCAAGTCCAACAAATTTAAAAGCTCTTTAATGAATAAGTTCAGTCATGCCTGCAGTTATTATATAACATGAACACATCCTCATTTGTTTTCTTGCTCTCATCGAAGCCCTCAGCCAGCACATCAATGCAGTATATGACAGATGTTGGGCATGCAGGCCCTTGAGGAAATCATCTGAATATTACACAAAGGTTAATTCCACCCCCGGGTTTTCCCTTTTATGCTTCATGCCATTTTCCATCCAACAAGGTGCATTGTGGGGCCAATCTACCTAATTATAGATGATGAAGGAGCAATTAGCATGCTGAGATCGCGGGGCGTGGACCAGAGATGGAGGATGGTGGAGGAATTGGAAAAAAAACAGGAGTTTGTTTTCACAGTGGCAGAGAAGTTAGCAAAAACCGTCCTGCAGCTTGGCAGGTTTGATTCCCTCACCATCCAACGTGTTTCTGCTGAATTCATCCCTGCCAGTTGCTCTGGACAAGATTAATACTTAAAAATAATGTAAATGGTAATGCTGTACCTCTTTCCCGGGCCATGCTGCTGTCAATCACCTGCTGTTTTGAATTTTAGAATTGAGTCTCAGCTTTCAGACGGTCCCTCCATGACTTGACCTCAACCCACTTTCTTCTCTCAAAATCCCCCAAATCCACTGGAGTTTCTTCTATGACATTTGGAAAATGTATTCTGAATTTTAGCTGCCACTCGTAAAGCTTAAAAAAAACACAAAACAAAAAACAAAGATTCATTTAGCCCGCATGTTGGAACTGTAGCATTTGGTATAAACACAGCTTAAATATTACACACTGTAAAGGTTTTTATGGATGAAAGCTGGAACTCATTTCAGGCAGGCAGAGTAAGTGCCTTGATAAATGCCCATCTGCCCGTCCATGCTGCAGCCCCTCGTTATTCAATGAAATTCAAATGGAAAAAAATTAGACACATCATTATGTATTGCTTTTAGAGGTTTAATAATTAAGGGTGCATACACTTGATGAATTAATGAATTTCCATAAAAAGCAGCAGCCATTTTGTGATTGAGACCTTCAGAAATTGTGCCTTGATCCACAGAATTACCCCGACAAAAATTTTTTAGAGACACTGAAGTCTGCAAATCTGACTGAGACTTTTTTTGTCTCTTCCTTCCAGACCCCGTTTGCACTTCACCTCATCAGCAGAAAGTTAACCATGGAGCCAAAGGTCACCGTTAATGCCAGGATTGTGGTTGTCGGGGCGTCGGACACAGGCTTGTCCTTCCTTGAGGTTCTTGCTTTCTGGTGAGTCGAGCTCTACGTGTAATTTCCTGTGAGATTTGCACCCAACATGTAATGCAGATTGGATGTATTATCATTTTAGAAATAGCAGCTTCAGCAGCAGTGACTCATAATGTGACAGTGTTTCCTCTGTAGTCATTCAGTTGTTGCATGGGCACCAAAATGTGACACTTAAAAATATAATTCAAAATAAATATGCACCAAATGGTCAAACCAGAGTATCATGATAAGTGAGACAGATAAGAACAGTTTCAGTGCTACAAACTGCAGTGGAGCCAAAACCAGGCCGGGCGAGGCAACAAAACCAAAGAAACTCTTACAGAAGAAACTCTGTTTCAGTAGGTTGGGCTTTTCATCATCATGTGTGAAAGTGATTCAGTCCTCCCTCTGTCCCGCCTGCCCAGGCTGGTCATGCAGTCTGAATTACTTTCATTGGCGCATAGAATAAATGCAGAGGAACAGTTTTGCAGTGCATGCTGGTCAGTGTTAGGTGGTAATGGACGGTAATTTGAGTACTTTTTGCAGTAAAGTTGTGTGATTTCAAATTCAGTAAATACATTACAGTTGCTTTTCCCAGTAATGCATCTGTTACTGCAGAGGTTATTATACTCCATCAACCTTTTCTTTTCTTTCCTTATATTTCCCCTGTTTGGTTTAATATGGGCAGGTTACATAATGTACATGTAGGTACAAAACAAAGCATGGCAGATAAGGATGATACGCTTACGTTCAGCTGCTGGAAGTATTCAAGTTACTTTGAACTTATTGATTGATGACTCAAACACCTCAGTTTACATGCAGTAAGTCAGTAACCAGGCTTTTTTGTCCAGTGAAAACAATGGAAAGTATTATAACGAGTAATGTAACTAATTTCCTGTTGAGTAATTAGTAATGTGATGACTTTTTAAATTGAGTAATCAGCAGTGTATTATGTTTTCTGTATAACACTGATGCCGATGCTCATGGTACAAGCACAGAGGAAGCTGACACAGAGCACAGGGACAATACAGGAGCTCTGACAGACAGCTGGGCCTCATGGGGTTAAAATATTCACATGATCATGCTTATGACAGATATCAGTACTGTACAGGAAAAAATATTCCAAAGTGTCCTGAAGTATGAGCCTTCTGCACAGGAACAGAGCAGAGGTGTAACATTTTCAGTGAGTCCAGATTCAGGTTTTCCTTTTATTTCTTTATCACCCCTTTTTTCCGTAATTCCAGGAATCCAATCCCATGAAATGTCACTTGACTCTGGGTCGGCCGTGCCGCATGTTTGCCTTCATCCTTCCTTTGTGAGATTAACCGCTTCAGCAAATAATAAGAAGCGCAGGGCTGCCGATTCAGAACGAGACGATAACTGCCAGGCAACCGGGGTCGCTGTCGTCTTTTTTTTTTTTATGTGAAAGTGAAAGCAGAGCTCCCTCAGACTGGCAGGGCTGGCATGTCGGCGCTGCTGGGCGGCGTGGCAACGGGCACACAGCTGTCTGAGGCCTGGCATTCAGCAGGGCCAGCGTTAGCCCCCCTTTAATTAGCCACTCCACTGTTTCCCCCGTCAGGGATCTGCTGCGGCGATCTGTGTTTGCTGTCACTAATGAGTTGACTAATGAGGCAGTTAGTGTCCGCTGAACTAATGGCGAGGCGGCGATGCATTGAGAGGGTGAGTGATGGGTCAGGCCTGCTGGGGCCCCCCTTATCAGCCCTGCCCAAACGGCTAAGCCCCCCCAATCCACCTCCCCCACCACACACACACACACACACACACACACATGCATTATTAGTGAGTGGGACAGGGTCAGACAGATAAAGAGCTCCGGGGCGGCTCGTCCCTCTCCTCGCCTCAGTCAGGCTGCAGGGTCACTGTGGCCGTCTGTCACCGCCTGATAACAGCACAAATCCAGCGCCTGGTAATTTAGTCACGTCCAGACACCAATAATGGGCCTTAATGCCTCGATGCTGAGGCATAAATCCACCTCCTGGCCCAGATTAACAAGGAAAGTTTGACTGGAATGATTGCCTGATTGTTGTGATTATTATTATTTGTGTGTTCACTTCAAAGCACTCAGAGCAAAATCGGGGATCAAGTCACTGATGACACCAAGCTTACAGCTGCTGCTTAATGACTCCTTATTTGATCCATTTGTAAACGTTGTTTTGATTGAAATGGATAACATTTCTCATTAAAGTAATAATCCACAACATTTTCATATTTGTTATCCTTTTAATATCACACAGTAGTGATCCAGCCTAAGTCCAGTTCATCCAGTAAATCTTTTCCATTGTCTCTTTAAACACTCGGTGTCTGCTCGCTCTTTCCTGCTGCACAGGAAGTGATGCGTTTTATGTTTCTGCTTTGTGTGGAAGAAACAGAGGAAGAGGAACTGGGTAGTTAGTTGCGTTGCAATTCCTAAACCAGTTGAGAGCTAACCGCGCCTGTTGGTTATGATGTCAGTTCAGGATGGATGTCCTTGGTCAACGCCATGTAAACACTGATTGGTTAGATACAGCTGGCCACTGTGGTACCCAATATTTTCACCAAAGACAAAGGGCAAAATCACCAAAATAACACCAATTTGTTTAAACTAGCTAGTACCACTAATTAAAAACATTACACCTAAATCTTTGTTTTTATTAAGGAAAGATACTGTTATGATCAGTGTGAAAGATTCACAATAAAGCTCCATGCCTGACATGTGCTTCAGAAATACACCAACATAAAAATATGTGTTCAAGGATGAATATGAAGTAAATGAAATTAAAATGTTTTTGCCACGGCTGTCAGTTGCTCAGGTCCAGCAGAGCAGCTCACCAGACCGCCTCTCTCTCCACCAATCAGCTCAGACCGCCTCTCTCTGCACCAATCAGCTCTCATGGTGTTGACCGGTGAAGTCGATGTTACAACCGAGGGGAGAAGTTAGCACTCAACTGCTTTGGGAATCACAGAGATGCAGCAGTTAGCATGAGCAGCGACAGTCACCATGGCTTAGGAGACAAAGAGAAAAAAAACAAGAATCTTGAGGTTTACCACTTTAAACTACTGCAACTGTAAAGCAATGTTAGAAAAGACTGACCCGCTTTTAGAAAAAAAAAATCTGAAATTCATCAATTCATATTTCAAAAACACAGATGCTGCTATGGCTGATCAGAGGAAGAAAAGAGCGCCACCTACAGGAACTCAAACTCCATTAACAGAATGCCTGAGTCCCGCCCACACTTTTTTGATTGACAGGTGATCTCTGGGAAGTGCAGTGCAGCGATAAGCGCTGAGCAACAAATATAGAGACAAAAAATAACCTGCATAACCACCATTTTAATAGATAATGTTAGTCTTCACACTATATTCTCTACTAATAAATCCCCAGATTCACCTGCCACTCAGACCGCTCCACCAGCCAGCTAGATTTCTACAGCACAATAAAATCTTCACATGGCAGATGGTTACCTGCCAGCGTGGCTGATAGAAAGCGCTGATTTAGCAGCCACAGTGAAAGTTGGCCAGCCGTGTGGTGTGTGGTGCTGCAGTGTGCGTTCATATTTGCCTCTGATGTGGCGTGCGTTCATCCAGCAGGAGGAGGAGATAGGAGCGGAGCTGTAGGTGATCTGAGGCCGGACGCTGCGCAAGGTGCAGCCTCCGCTATTCACACGACGCAGGAGCTGGAGCTGCTGTTATCAGTAACCTAATGTCCTCTAGGCCCTGACAAAGGAGGTCATTTGCATCACAAGAGGCGTTTTACGCTGCGGACAGTAAACACAGGAGGTAAATTGTAGCAGGGCAGCTCAGGCCTTTTCATGCACAAATGCATCAGAGTTAGGCTGGAAACACCCAGCTGAGAGGATTTCACCCATGGACTATCCAAAAGATTTGGCTCATATGTTTGACTTCACTCAGAACTTCAGAGTTTTTACATTGGGAGTGGGAGATTTATTGTAGAGTGAAGCCTGTGATCTGAATGGTTCAGGTCTAAAGGTGCAGACAGCAGGCCTCAGGTCTCATGTGACACCTAAATGAAAATGCTTTACTTTCTTTCAGAAATATCTGAAAATCAGTACTTTGGTCCATGAAGTTTTTCTTTGTTTTTGTGTTAAAGTTTTAAAAATATTCATATTACTTATTACTAATTAGTATTTTTATATTCTCTTTAGATGTCAGTCTGTGATTTCCAACCAAAAAATTGCATCACATACCAATGTAGCAAGTTTTAAGGAGGAGAACAGGGATTACTTGCTCCAGAGGACAAATGATGTCTTGACTCACTATGTCTGACCAGCAGCCAGGGTTTCAGTTTATAATGACAAAAAATCCAAAATAGCAGACGAGTCTGTTTTTGTGAAGGTGTAACCAGCAAATGTTTTCTATTTTTATTTGGTGAATGACTAAAACAACAAATGGATAATCAAAATTATAACTGAGCTAATCAGCTAGTTGATTCATTGAGTAATCAAGTGATCATTTCAGCACTAATTGCAAGCTTCTTGTCAGCAGTGTCTTGCTGTACTTCACATCTCCTTACTCTCTGTCATACCTGCACACTTTTATCATGAAAATTTACATCTTTCAATCCTGCCAGTGACCTGAGAGGACGCAGAACTCACGGCTGTGTTCATCAGCAGCTTGTCATTGTTATCAGCTGACCGGGTTTCATCCTGATTTTTTCAGTCCCAATGAAATGAAAGCTGCATGTTTGTTTAGCCCTTCCCATACAGTATCTTTTGTACCCAACTCCTGTCAATGAAAAAACAATGGAATTTATGGGGACAATTTAAATTATGTGGGAAATTATGGCTATTATTAATTTTAATCTGCATTCAAACACTTATAATACACTTAAACACTTAAAATATACATTTGACAATCTTTCATGTTTCAGGTACAGGTTTGTGACTGTACAACTACATTTTTTTCAGTTTTCACAACAGATGCATTACAGTCCATGGGTGTCGAAAGACAGGAATTTATGTATAAATGTATATATGTGTACATCAACACATAATATCCTGTGTGTTCATTTATGGATGTACAGTATTTAAGAAGTGGTATTTTGGTGACATGTTTTGCCTGTTGTGGTGTTTTCATGCTTGGACAGCAGGCGTGGCGCTCGGAAATGGGAGGTGTGTTTAAATGAGGAGGCTCAAGGTCACGTGTTGGTAAACAGCTTCTCAGCTCTTTAGCATGAGCCCAGTGATGATTGGCTGAGAAGCTGATAGTTCATCTCCAAAGCCCTCCATAAATATATATTGCACTACACCCAGCCCCTTTATGCACACAGGCAAGGCTGCACTCAGATGAATCCAGATGCGAGTGGGTCTGGATTTGCCCTCAGTGACTAGCATGCAGCACTGAGCGTTGGTCGTTGCAGAATTAAAATGGGGTCTCAATGCTCATCTGATAGTACAATGAACAGGCTTTGTATCAACATCCAGAGTAACATAGCAGGAATCTAAGAGTAAAATTCAGCTTATTTTTCTGTATTTCCAGCATTACCGGCAACCAGTGTTCAGCCCAATAATAAAAACCAAAGCGCCCTCACAACAGATGCATTCCTGTGTCCATACAGCGCTCATGCATGGTACATGTTTCAGATTTTTCACATCAGCCCGGTTCTCTAATTACTGTTACATAAACTCTCAATTGTAAGCCTGTAATTGTTTGAGCTTTTCAACTCGTCCTTCCTATGAACAGCCCCCCCTCCTCCAGCCTGTGGTTTTACGGTATGTCATCTGAGCGTTCTGTGGGCGAGCACTCATGTTTCGCAGCGTTGTTTATTCCCCACAGCCCTCACCTGAGATTCAACAACCTGACCCTGATCTCAACAAACGGTTTCCAGGGCGACTACGACCCCGAGAATGCTGGGTTTCTGTCCACAAGGTGAATGGATATTTACCTATTGACAAGATCTTATGTGACGACAGAACAGCACATCATCAGGTCTTACACCAAGGAACACCAGAGACTGACCTCAATAGAACATAAGAGAGTGTATAACTATGAGATTAGTGGGACTAAACTCTAAATTTATTGTGAAGTAGCCTTCTTATTTGTTTTTCCATAACAGTGGAATTATAATATAATTAAATGTAATTTACTCTAGGACCGGGCAATATATCGATGTGGTATTGATAATGTGATTTTGGATATGGCTATAAATGTTGTTGTTTCCTGGTTTCCTGGTTCCTCTTCATCTCCGCTGCCTCCTGCAGCCATGCATACAGCAGCAGAGACCTGGCCCGGCTCTCCCTGCGCTCCAGTGTCAGCGTGGTGACGGGGAGGATGATGCGCATCGACAGGGAGGCCAAACACGTCCTGGTGTCTGGGAGCAGGAGGGTTCCCTACGACCACCTGGTCCTCTGCACAGGCCTGCAGTACCAGGTGAGTCACATCGAACACTAACTGTTTACACACAGTTTGTAAAGTATGTATCAGCTGGCTGAAGCTGAACAACTTTTTGTTTCGTTTGAGGCTTGAGTCTTGTGTTAGATTATTGAGAGCTCTGATTCAGCTGCTCCAAGGGAAAGACAAACACCGCTGTGATCAATCTCTACTCTGACATTTTTGACTGTTTGCTTATCAACATTTGGCCCGCCCCTTCTCTCATGTGATTGGTTGTTTGTTTTTAAAACCGACAGTGATGAGCATCGTGTCTCGGCATTAGACATGAACAAAATTCAGCCTTGAATGCTTTTCATCCAGCAGCATTTTTTTTAAAAAGTGAGATGCAAAGGAATGTTGGAAAAGACCTTCATACAGTGCAGGTTTACATGCTGAAACATTAAAAAGCTGTGGGTAAAAATGTGTTCATGGCCACTTCAATATGAGATAGATTTTCATATTTTATACGTCTTGGTCATCAGATTTTAGAACCCAGCTGAAATCCCTTCTTTCTATCTCAAAAATATCAATATATTAGCACCAGACTCGGTCAAATAACAAAATCACTTTATTCTCACTTTAATCCTGGACAATAAATTTCTAGATTTTATTGTTTGGTAAAGTAAATTTGGACTTTGCACTAAAAATTAATTTAAGATCATAATATAATTTAGATAAAATCATTTAAATGTTCATTTGTTGATTTTGCCTATTATTCCAGCTTTACCTTTTCTAATCATACTGTTTATCCATAGATGTTTATATATTTATACCGTGCACTGCATTGTTTAATAGTTCTCCCGCTCTTCTACACCTTCATGTTACTGATTATCTTTTCTCAAGTTTTTCTCAACTGTGGTTGTAAAGTGTTTTGAGTGAAATTCTTGTACGAAATGTGCAATGTGAATAAAATTGAATCAGATTATTCTCCCTCATGCTGTAATGCTGCAGGTCCCCTGTCCTACAGGAGTGGATGTGAACCAGCCCGTCACAAACAGTGAGCTCCAGCCTCCGCCTGGCCTCTGCAGATACACCGGCCTCGTACCCTCCAACCTCTTCACCCTCAACGACCAGCAGGACTGTGAGGCCGCTCATCGCTGGCTCTGCAGCAACTTTGTGGAGCTGGAGGGTATGTAAATACCTCCCCCATACACACACATAACCTAAATTTAATCCGCAGTAGTGTCTCATTATTCAGCTAGTCAGCGCTGAAGTGCCCCTGTATAATTAACGCCTAATTAGCTTCGGAGAAATCTTTCATCCCTGTAAATCAGGTCGGCCTCTTCTACCCATTTTCCAGGATCATATCAGTTTCAGAGAGGCAGGCTTTTCAGAGGAGGAAAAATACACAGTGTCATTAAGCAAAATTAATCTGCTCTCTCAAGGAATTGTGTGGTGATCCAGAGTAAGGCTATTATACATACTAATGAGCAGATCCCAGTCATAAAAGAAACCATTAGTGAATGCAAATTACAACGAATGATTCAAGGGGATACCATATTTTTTCCAATTTTTTTTTCATATGTTCACTCCAGCAGTAATAGTAATAATTGCAAATGGAAATAAGAAACTAAATAAACTATAATTCTGACAGTAGATAGGAGCAGATCTAGGAGGAGCTTTAATGATAATAGTCATAGTAACTGCAAGTGGAAATAAAGACTAAATCATAATTATTGTTTAAAGTAATTAAAATTTTTAAAGTTCACTTAAGCAGAGCACTTTTATTACCTGTTTTATACTGTATGTTAGTTCTAGTTAAACAACAGCAACAGCAACGGCCAAACACCATCAGTATTAATTTAACTCTAGGGCTATAAATGTCATCAATAAATGTGTTAATATGAAGGTTATATGAGTCTCTACACATTACCATTTAACACTTACAGAGCCAGATGAGTTGTATGAGTGGACAAACAACTCTCTCATAACCACTGGTCAACTCCAAATAATCACCGCAGAAAAATCAATGTATATCAACACTAGAAAAGTTGCTGTGCAACAGGAACTGGAAACTAATAGGAAAGTAGATTTAAAAGTAAATTAAAATGCTGAAAGAACACTCAGGTACAGTACATGCATTTCCTTATTTCCTTGGGTGGTTCTACTAGTAATAAGCAATGGTGATAGTAAATGAATGAAGCGAGTAATGGCATCTATATTTAGCAGTCAGAGCAGAGAAGTGCTGTGCAGTGGGAGCTCAGCTCAGCAGCAGCAGCTTTCAGCACCATGGACAGAGACGGATCAGCTCTTGAACTAGCACTTGAAATAGTCGTGTACATACAGTAACAAAGCATACTGGACTCTGTACTGCTCTTAATACTGTGGTGCATAGCCAGTCCAGCTATACTCTGTTCTAATGTTGTAGTTTGTTCATAAATTAGTAAAACAAAAAAACAAACAAAAAAAAAATCTACCAGCTGCTGTGGCCAATGGACAAAAGTCAGTTTTTGTACAGTCCATAATTAACATTAACTTTACATAATTGACTTAACATACTTAACAAACTTATTTTGCCCTAATCAAATATGTTAAATCATTCAAATCACAATCAGAAGCAGTCATTCTAACGGTATTTTCAGTGAAGACGTCGGTACGGTAACCATGGAGACTGCATTTTTGGTGCAGCGTATTTTATTCGCTGCTCAGCAACAACAGCTATAACATAGGTGCAAGACTTTTTTTTCTAACAAATATAGTAAACGGGCGGATTGGGAAATTTGATCAAAGTATGGGAGAAAATCGGGAGAAATTAAACTCTTGGAGAACAGCAAGAGAGCTGCACGAAAACCTGGAGTCTCCCGGGACTGGTGAGTCTGTTACAGTCCACATTTGGGCCATTGTTGGGTTAGAGTGGGTGCAGACTCTAGACTAAAGCCAGAACCAACACCAACCTCAAAGTGCCTTTCAAACAATCACAGAGGAAAGGGTTTAAAACATTTTCTTCTGAGGTGCAGCATAATTGAAAATCACATACATATCCACCGCACATTATATGGACCATTGCACATGGTTCACTGTTGCAGGTCTGTTACCATTTATATTTAAAGCTGCATGAAACAGCGTTGCACTCTGGTGACCCTACATACTATAACTGTTTGAATTTTGGAAATTTGAAGTACTTCATTACCCCCCAAAAAACTGTGAGGTAGCATCAGTGAACGAGGTGGTGGAGAAAGTGAGGAGGTTCAGCAATGTTTGGGAAGTTTCATTTTGTCTCGTGTGCAGATTTCCCACCAGTGATCATGCCAACACAGGATTCATTTTGGACAAAAAGTGAGAATCTACAGCAACCTACAGTAATGGGGAATAGTACGCTCTGCTCAGCAGGGGATTTGTGTGATAAGTTTATTACATAAATATCTTGTGTACTGCAGCTCTGAAGCATCGTAAGTCACTGTGTGCTTTATTAGGTTTGATTCAGTGAAAATCCCTACTAATGAGGGGAGTTTGATAACAGAAGGGATAAACACAAAAGGACGTTGCAGAGTTACCTTGACAGTTTAGTCGCTGGCAGTTTGTGTTTTTGGACTGCAGAATCAGGGCAGTTTTCAGTGTTTCCTCTGTAATTTAATGAAGCAGCGGTGATGGGGGAGTAATTTCAGTTCTGGTTCCACATCTGGCCCTGTTCTGGTCTAAATTATGGCTCTGGATTTTTTGCTGCTTTTTTTTTTTGTTTTTTGTTTTTTTAGATCTCTTACCATTATAAAAAACATGAATTCCCATGATTAGACCTATACGTCTTTGTTTTGGAGGTAAATGTGGGGTCTCTCTGTAACTGGGATGGTAGTTTTCTTGCCCTGGTGCAGCAGCACTGTTGGATGAATATGGATGAACACTTTCCCTGTACCTAGTTTCAGGGCAATAATGTCTTTGTTCGCATTTGTTGACAAAATTGCTCGAGTCATTCTCAGTCATACTCAGCACGCAGGATTTTGTACGGCACAAACACACAACACTTTTGAGTAAAACCAGCCAGTCCAGGAATTAATTTATCCCTGATGCAATTTTTTTTTGTTTTGTTTTGCTGTGTTTTGTTTTAAATAAGTGTGCTTCTTAACTTTATGTACAGTGTGCTGGCACATTAGAGAAGATAATGGGGGTGGCAGTACAAAATGATGGTGATGTCGGCACTAACTGCTGCTACAATTACACAATTATGTTTGTTCATTTTGTTAATGTACGCTCTGTACCGCTGATGGTGCACTTTGATTTGCTCTCTTTTTTTACGTGTTGTATGTTATTGTGCATGTTTTTCATCTGTTGGCTGCAAGACAAATTGCTCCTTGGTGAAAATGAAGGTTTCTTTACTCCACTTCACAAAACTGTCCAAAGTATTTTTTTTACAACAAGTTAGATAATCGCTGCTCATCGTTAAGAGAAGAAAACAGGATTGGAAATATGGATTTTGCTTTTGGATTGCGTTCTGTTTAAATAGGACGAGAAAAACTGAGGGTAAAATTAATTGAGTCATAACCAGACTCAACATGAGCACTCTTGAAAAATGAAAAAATACACTGGTATGAATTTACACATGTATTAAAACTAATTGTATGTTGTCTTTGTCACACAGACCTATGAAGTGGCCCTGTTTCTGGCCTGACTGCTCCGAGCATTGTCCTTTCAAATGAATATAGTCAGCTAAACATGAGGAGCACACACGCTATCTCACATCATATAAACACTCCTATGTTCTGTTAAAGGATGAGGGGGCTGTTGGAATAGAGTTCATTGTTTTCATTTCTATCAAGGTATTTCTTTACCTCGGTGGGGTTGATGGTTTATGAAGTTCAGGGCCTCTTGTGTAGGTTTTTTCATCTTACACCAAGGCCATCTAGAAACCTGATTAGACCAGCAAACTGCAGGGACAACATTTTCTTCAATTCTTTGCAAAATGCTATATATCCATTTTAAAAAGAAAATAAATTATTACTTGAACCTCGCCATTCAGTTTCTCTAAAATATAGATGATCCTATCTACTGTATGGAAATATGACAAATTTGTAAAACAAGAGCCTACTCTACCTTACAAGTGAATCTCAGTAGACTTTTTAGCATGTTTATTATCAAACAAAGTGCAAGTGTGATCAAGTACCACACTGCATTGTAATTTGTCCTGTAAAATCACATTGTCAGAGTATGTGCCTCTTATTTCAGATTTCTGATGTCTCTTTATGGAATGAAACAAACTTAACTTGCATCATCCTCGTTCACTTGCCTCCAGATAACGCCATCGTCTACGGCAGCAGCATCGATGTCTACACCGCTGTGGAGACCCTGCTGGGCCTTGCAGTCAGTGGATCTCGTATCCATCTGGTCTTGTCGCCCTCTGAGCCCGCCGTCTCCTGCTTCAGCGACCCCAACGTGGAGAGAGCCGTGGCAAAGGCCCTGGAGAAGTCTGAGGTCCAGGTCTACCGCAACTGTCTGCTGGCCCAAATGAATGACGGAGAGTGTCCAGAGCCGCTCAGATCGGTGTCGTTCACCACTGATGGGCAGCCGCTCCGTCTCCAGTGTGGTGTGAGTCTTCATCAGGTTGTCAGTACCGCTGAAAACACACTAGAGTGAAGCAGCCTGGGCAGAAATTTGATGTTTTTGTCCACAGGCTACAGTGACTGTCGACTTCCGAAACTGCTGGATGCTTTCACCGCTTACCCAGCCAATTATATTTAGAAGAGAAAAGGATCTCCAAACAATGGCTGGTCGGCCGCCAAGATGGCTGAAAGCATTGAAAGGCTCGCGAGTGACAGCCTGAATTGACCAGCATGATTGTGGCTCGCGGTTGCTGTTAATTTCCCACTCTGGAAGCAACCTTACACCATGTTTACCAGGCACACGATGATTTTGGTTTCCTCACAGGGGATTGTCTCCTGTAGGCCTGTTGTCTTTGTATCATGTCAGTATGCCCTGTAAGTTTCCTTAGTGTGCTGTGGTGGGCCACCGTGGTGAGAT
>OMKZ01018664.1:16384-26666 GCA_900302535.1 Neoniphon sammara | reverse complement strand
ACTGGGACGGGGATCTCTATAAATTATGGAATCGAGTGCTTTGTGTAATGATAACTTCTGTCAGTTAGTCATTCTCTCTGACAGTGTTTTTAAGAGTGTGTAAATACAGGGGTGGTGAGAGAAAGGGGCGTCTGTGTGTTGAAAGGTGCTGGGGACAGAGGGGCCTGGGGGGCATCGAAGAAGGCCTAGTGCATAGTCTGCTCAACAGAACAATAACAACGCTTTGAAATAAACTTCTTGTGCACCTTTTCACACTTTCATTTTCGGATACTGGATGAACTAAATATGAATTGGGTTGGGACTCACCAATTTATGTCAAGGTGCTGGAGATGGAATAGCAGGGCAACTTAACTACTGTCTGTTTCGACGAGACTGACCACTGCTGACGTCCTAAAACTAAAACCCGAGTCACTTTTATGCATTCCCCCCATGATGTACGACCCATAAAGCCGCCATAAACCCTGATATACTGACTTGTGTGTCTGTGTAAAGCGATTCTCCAAGAAGAGTACCTAGATCTGACCCCCGACTTCATCCATATCTGTAGCGGAGCAGAGAACACAACGCTTTACTTATCAGTCACGGCTACAGGTTGTATATGCTACCCACGGGTCAAGTGTGACACCAGCCGCCAAGGGTAAATACAACAGAATAGGCAGTGCTAATGGGGAACCCTTGGCTTCTCTGTGAAAGAGTCTGACAGGCTGGCTGTATTGTCTACTGTCCTGTCAGAGGGCCATTCTCTTGTTATTGAAAGATTATTTGATTAGGGCAGCTAAGTGCCAAATCAAAAGCTAAATTATTCTGCGGTTGCCTGTAGTTCAGAGCTGTACTGTTGTCTCCGTGGAAATACTCAGCGGTACCACAACTTTGTGGGTTAGAAAAATAAGTTAATGCTGAGCCAACAATACTCATACATCTTAAGGATCCAAGAGGCCTGGGGCAAGTCAAATTGAATGAATGGCTCCAATTTAGTCACTGGCCGTACATTGAAATTGCTGGCATGTCAGACAGGGATATATAGGTTTTCCAGTGTTATCAAGATCATCAGATGAGGGTGCGGTGGATGTTGGCGTTATAGTGAAAGTGGAAACAGGAGACATTCAAATTCCTCTTGGCTAGTGTCCGAAATTAGAAAGCAGGGTCACAAGTTACACAAATGTTTGAGCCGTGGGTAAAAGAAAGATCAAGTTAATGATTTCTTTTCAGCAGGTTTTCATTATGGGGAGCATCGTGTTGTATTTTTTAGCTCTACATGTGAAGAAGCCAGGAAAAACATCTTAACGTCTTATTTTCTACATATTATAAGATACAGCACTGATGATTTCACAGCACTGATGATGAAGATTTCAGTCCAAGTGTATAAACTGACAGAATATGCACAGAATATCCTATAGGGATTTTGAATGTCTCCTTCTTCAAATACAACACCACCATCTAGTGGCTGATGAGTACATGTATTAATGAGGTCTATTTAAGGATCTTGCAGCAGATGTACCTACCAAATAGCCAACTCCAACCCAAATTGATTGACAACCCTTAATTGCCATTTCAGTTAAATATTGATCAGCAATAGTACTGAGTCCCACCAAAGCCTGCATCAGAGAATATTACTTTATATTATT
This sequence comes from Neoniphon sammara, assembly GCA_900302535.1. NCBI lineage: Eukaryota > Metazoa > Chordata > Actinopteri > Holocentriformes > Holocentridae > Neoniphon > Neoniphon sammara. Next base: position 25,041 of record OMKZ01018664.1, on the reverse strand, counting down.
AATACTACAGAACATTAATACAGTGGCACCATCTAACAAGTGTTGCTGAATTTCTGAATGACAAAAATAGTACATCTGATATATGCCCATAATAACTCCTATTGTAAAGCCAGTGATCTGTCTGACTTATTGGAGTTTGCTGCTAACACGCACAATGCAAGAAAGACACCAAATTGTGAGGAAGTACTATTTATTACAGTTAATTTTATGAGAAGTGGCACAATACAGGGAATACTGGCACTGTCCTATCCTGAAAGGCTCTTCAGTTGAAATAAATAGATTGTAAAGAGAACAACATTCCACTGAGATTGTTAGTATAACAAAAGAGAATTATAAGACCACAAGTGATAACACATTTTTGTCTTTACCCATTTCTTTTCACTGAGAAATGCAGTTACTGAAAAAAAGTTGCATTATCCCATAGCCTGTAAGAAATGACAATTTGATTTAGTAGAAGAAAATCTTAATGTACGGCAAGATGAATTTCTTTGACTTGATGAAGACAAAATGAGGAGCTCCATGGGAAGGAAAAGGCCAACTGTTTCACAGATATTTTTCACCTGTTAGCATGTAATAAAAGCTGCTGTACTCCTTTCCTCAACATCTGGTCTTGAATGTAAACCACTTCCATAACCTGACTGTAAATCAGTTTGATTCATTCAATAAGTGTAAATCAAATATTTGTCTTAACTCATCCCATTCTTTCATTCCCACTGCATCTACACTAAGTCTTCCCAGCAGGTTTTGCTTTCCAAATAACAGTACTGAAAAGAAAACAAAGACGTTACCATCTCCACACTGTGTTCTAGTGTACTCCTTTACTGAACCTGAAATTCTAGCTTTCTTTGGGGTAATGTCTTTGTGTTTAGTCTTTGAGAGAAAGAAAGGCACAGTCTGCAGAGCAGGATTAGATAGAAGAGTTCAGTTGAAGTGCTTTGTTGCTGAACTCCTCTCAAGGGAGTAGAAAGTAGCGCACATTGTTGTGGTTTCTTTTCCGTTACATCAGATAAAGACATTGTTTTCTTGGGGGATGGAGGGGTGCAGCTCCTGTGCCCATGCAGGCAAGTGAAATGAGATATCTACAGCTGCAAGTGACAAAGAAAAAAAGTCCTGGCATTTCAATACTATGTACTTTGAGCACCAGTAGCTACAGTCATAAAGAAATCTGGTGATTGTGGTCAGGGACAAACAATGCTGAGCAGTTCATTGTCGGGCTTCCTCTGCACCCATTCCTTCCCATGGTAGTGAAATTCAAAGCAGTCGCCCCCAGTGCTCCCAAAGGCCCAAAAGAGGTCCGAACATGGGAGGAGAGAGGAGGAGCCACATCAGGTATACTGTCCATCATCATCCTGTCATGTCAACACTGCCACTTATTCATTGGTTGTGTCCAGAATAATTACAAGATTGAGAGGAATACAGTTGCCTGTGAATGCCCTGTTGACGGGGGTGGGGAGGGGAAGTACTGAACTGATGGGATGGCAGAAGAGTAAACCTCGGCCAGAACAGAGTCTTATCTGAGTGCTGGAGAAGAACAGAGATACTGTATCTCACTCCCCCACGCTTCAGCCCATTTGGAAAACTGCACTGATAGACTGGCTACACAGAGGAATGAAGCTTCTTTTTGAGCGATGAGATAACGGTGTGCACAATTCAACACCGTGTGAAGCTCAGAGCCCGTACAAATGCTGTAATTACAGCATTTTTCATTAAAAAAATAAATAAAAAGATGTTGTCTGCTGCTTGAGCTGTTCACTGGTACTAGGAAAAGGTTATAGCACAAAAGCCCAATACATTTAGAGCTATATAAAAATCCATCATATGGACACAATTGCCTATCCTGACGGGAAAGGTTGCTCTAACCTAGTCTTTAAAAGAAATGAACATAAAATGTGCAGCATAGGGTGGATATAACAGAGAGGTAGCTAATTAAAAAAATAAAATAAAAAATTAACATTACTATTGACTCAGTACTACTAAGAATTAAAAATGACCAATAACTGGTTAACATTAGCTATTGATTGATATGCACTTACAACGCTGACTTAAGAAAATAAAATATGCTATCCCATATAAAAAGCTACCACTCTTGCTCATGCCTACCCTTTAATAATTTCTTAATTAGGACATTCCTCATCCATTTCATCTGCCTATTTTCTTGAACATTCCCATGTAACAAAGCAGATAGTTTCATCGATAAAGAAACACGAGATAATTTCAAAACACTGTATGAATATTACAGTGTATCAAACTCAGCAAACCTGCACCCAGTAGCAGTAGTATTGGGGCAGCAGAGTCCCCTTAATTCTCTGCTGTGACCTACTGAAATTTTATTTGAGCAAAAAATGAATGAGGCAGCGGCGAAAAAAAAACCAAAAACAAAAACATAACACGTTAAAAACTATTACCAAAAGACCCATGCCATCTTTCTTTAAGATTCTGTGGGAAGTCCTAAATACAACTTGTTAGATTTAAAGGGGATTTTAGCTCAAATATGAACAAATGCTCCACTCAGTGCCAGACTTAAAGTTAGGGGCAACCACCAACAACAAATCACTGGCCCTTCTTCACTATTGCTCAGGTTATACAAGGCCACTTAAACAATGTAACAATTCCAAGCTAGTATTGCAGTTTCACTTTCCAAAGTGTGCCTCAAACTACTGAGGTGGTCCTAAATAACTTGGGGAATGGTAGTAGACAGCCCAGAAATTTGTAATTGGCCAGGATTTAGATTTTGTGGTTATTGCATGTAACAGGTAGAGTGTAGGCAACAAATGATTTCACTCAAGCCTACTTTGGTGATCTGTTCCAATAGTTGGCCACCTCATACTTAATATTTTGGATAATGATCACAACTGCCATTTCTCTAACATTTAACATAAGCAAATAAATAATCAGAATCAGTAACTCCCAGTCTGTACTATCTGCCATTCATCTCTTTTGTTTTTAATCTAAAGATGTATTAAGAAAAAGAGCAAATTCACCTCCCTGTCCTGATGCTTTCCCCAATAAGCCACTTGCTTATCTAGTTCCTTCAGTATCCAAAGCTGTTCTGGTCTCTTTACTTCAGATCCCATTAGTTGGGCAGTGTGTTGTGTCCTGTCAATAGTTGCGGATGCTGAAGAAGCCCACACTGGTTGGTGACTCCTTGACTGTGACAGTAACCAGGTTAGCAGTGACGTCTGTGACAAACACATGTTCAATTAGGCTGCGTGTGGGCTTCCAGTCCTGATTAGTTTGGACTGAGATGGAAAGATCCTTGCCGTTGCCAGGGTAGGAAGAGTCCTGGTCAGAGTCTGAACTGCTTTCGTCTTCACCTGTGCTCATTTCGGTCATTTTGGCTTGCTTGCCATCTTTGGAGGCAGATCTCTCTCGCTTGCCCTGGACCTCTGTGGCAGATTTCTTCATACCACTTTTCTCAAGCCTGCCCTGGGCCCTAGTGGTCTGCCTGTCCCCAGTGGCACCCATTGCAGTTGTCTCTTTCACCTTGTCTGCTACAGGTTGGCTCTTTCTGGGCTGTTGTCCCCCAGAGGTAGCTACATTCTGAGCAACATTATACTCTTGACACTGCCCAGCAGAGGTTTTCCGCACTGGGTTTGCGGCACTTCGCAGGCCTGATGCTGGAATGGTGCCATTTCCTGAAGCATCACTGCTTTGTGTTGATTTGTTCCCACTCTGAAGGTTGAGTGGCTGAAGGCCGGAGGCTTGGTTGGTGGGACCATTTTGAGTGGGAAAGGAGGCAGCTGCTTTAGTATTGGGTATCCTCTGTAGTGATGTTGACACACGGGCCTCTGGTTTCTTTTGTCCATTGGGAGAGCTTAGTGTATGCTGAGTGGTTCCTTGATGGGGGTGTTTGGAGGTATTCAAATTCAAGGCTGCTACCCCTTTTGATTTACTAGCAGTTGCTTTCAAATCCAGACCTGTCCCACTGCTCATACTGGAGATGGACAGTTTACCCTCAGAGGCATTCCTGCTTTGGCTGGATTTGTTCTGGGAGGGAGAGGCAGACTGAAGTGACCTGCCAGATCCCACAGAGCTCATGGAGTTTTTAACAGCACCACCTTGGGCAGGAGAGCTCCTGTTCTGGCCACTGGCTGAACCCCGATGGAACCCCATGAAGGTAAAGCTGGCTGGGTGAACAGGTTTCTTGATTGCTCCTTGAATATCTGTGGAGGTATCTTTGGTGACAGTTTTTAGTATCTTGCGAGAACCCTTGTTCTGTTGAAATTCCTTCACCTCAGGGGGCAGAGGTTTTCTGCCTCGTTTCTTCGGGGGCTCTTGTTTTGCCACAACTATTTGTGCTTTCTTCTGTGGAACAGGGTGAAGCTCTCGAGTTCTGACACTTGGGTTTGCCTGTTTAACATGGTCGTCGTCATCATCATCATCGGATGACGATGAAGAGGAGGAACATGAAGATGATGAATCAGATGATGATGATGATGAGCCAGAGGAAGAGCTGCTTGACTTTGAAACTTCAGGTACATTCTCCTGAATTAAAAAAAAGAAGAAAATATTCAATAATATTGTAAACAAAAGATGAAAATCCACAGAAAATGACAATCCCTTTTTAATTTCACTTACTACTACTTTCCGTGGTCTTCCTCTTGGCCTTTTCCCTCTTTTACGCATCAGAAGCTCCTTTTCTTGCTCTCTATAAAAACATATTCCAACAAATGTAAAGCTGACCTATAGTGTTTGACAATTGTTAAATAACTATCATAATATTCACCAGCTACTGTAAAAATTACATGCTGAGTTAAGAACGAGTTAAGTTACGAGTTAAGAATAAAGGTACACAGGGTTCCACATTTTCCATTTCAAAATTTCCTATATTCTCAGGGGCATTCTTGATAAACACAATATCCACACAGACGTACAGACAGAGTATGTGAAATATCACAAGGTTACAACTTTATCTAACATGCAGTCAAGTATGAAAATTTGTATTTTCCGGATGCTGATATGTGTAGTCCAATACTAATACTGGGAACAGTATGCTGTTTTAAGCACAAAATGTAAAAGTCACATGTATACGCCCTTTAACATGCGGAATAATTTTCAGTTAACATTTGCTCAAGTTATAGAGAATAGGCCACTCAGTAGGGTGTAAATGTCTCAAAAAAAGAAAGACTCACTTCTTATGGAAAGCAGCCAACAGTCTGGGGTCAAGGATGTTTTCTTGGGGCTCCCAGCTATTGTGTCTGAAATAAATTAACATTAGAACAGTCTCAAATTACAACATTCATCAAAATAAATAAATAAATAAGGTGAACAGGAAGATTAAAGGTGCCCTGCAGCCTAAACAGTAAGCCCAAATTTAGAAAACAACCTCTCAACACAGTTCATATATTAAGTGCTCTGGGAACAGAGGACCCTTTTGTCCTAGCAACAACGACCATACTGTAGGTAGCCTATACCTGCTCTGCAGGAAATTCTCAGTAGATGGGCTAAGAATGTTCATGGGAATGTTTGTTTTATTTGGATCTCTTTTAGCCCTGGTGGGCTATTCTTTTAGCAGAGGCTTTCTCAAAACATGGCAAAACTCAAAATTTGTTAAGCAATATTATTTAGAGGATATATTGATGATTTTTTTTGTAATTACCATGCTTTCCAGAGTGGCAAACCAGCACAACATGACAACTCAATATAAAAGATAAGTAAAGAAGGAGTGAAATCTCTAGTCACTATTGTCATGTCATCATCATGTGATATCTTCACAATTAGTTCAGTTTCCTTAGCAAGTAAATTTTATGTCAAAACTTTTAAGTAAAAAGCATTAAGTGTTCCACACCCAGGTCAACTTATTATCAAGTGTCTGTGTGTCCCCGATATCTGTACAGATTTTAAGGGTAGGTTTGGCATTTTTCAACCCAGGCCGTATTAAAATGTTGACACTGTACTTTGCTTCTCACTGTACATAGTACAACTCAACCTCAACACTAGCTTCAGTGACAAGAAACTTACCACTCTGATGCAGATTATTGCTAGTGGAGATGTCACAAGAACCGATAATACCCATACCATGTCGAAACTAAATTTCAAGAAACTAACAGTACTAGCTTTATACAGTACTGGTCGTATCGACTAATTTGTGAGTAACTGACCTAGCCTCACTCTCCCAGGAGTGCTCGTAGAGTGACCAGCACGCATCTGCCAACCAACACAAGGGCATGCAAGGGCGCGGAACGTGCAGCAAAACAACAAAGATGGTGAGCGGTACTCCTCCTGCTCCTCCTGGCCCGCAAACTAACAAGAAACTTGTGGAAAGCGCAAATTGCAAAAGCCAGCATGCAAATGGTGTGGAAACATATATATTTTATCTGAGGCTAAATGCCTTTGATGCACTTGATACTTGGATATCAAGCGCATATTTTTGCCTAAATTATTTTACTTATTTTACTTACTGTACTTGAAATGCTGTGCAATACAAAGTTGGTTGCTTATATTTTCATATGACTAATACCTGAATAATGCTTGGTTAAGTTAATTTAATTGATTGTTTCATAACTGTTATAATAAAGAACAAATTTATGCCGAAGTACATGGGATACCTTTTTTCCGTGGTATTGGTATAAATTGGTATTGAGAATCATGGATTTTTACTCATATTGGCATTGACTAACAAAATTATGGCATCGTGACATCCCTGTTTACTTGCTTTCAACACAGTTTAACAGTGTACTCGTTTTTGGCCACAAAAATCATTATGCCCTTTTTGCAAATGGGACAGAGCACAGTCAAATATGTCTTGAAACTGTCCATTCAAAAAATGGTTGCAAACTGTGCTTTCTAACAAGTTTCATTTAGCATTTACCATAATACATTGCCTTGTATACATTCACACCATTCTGCTGCAGCAATTTCAAGACATTTGATGGTGCTGTGAGTTTCCCATCTTCAAAAGGGACATTTATAATGTTTTTGAGGCTGAAAACGTGCCATGTTGAACTGTGTTGAAGGCTAGCAAGAAGCTGCAGCAGAGTGGCAAGATTCTTGTCACTAAAGCTAGCAATGAAGTTGAGTTGTGCTACATATGGTTCTAAATGATGAGTATCAACAGTTTAATTTGACTTGAGCTGAAACATACAGAACCTATCCTTTAAGGTGAAACAACATCCATGGTTATCTTTTCACGACGATGATGTTCATGAAAGGATCTCACTCCATCTCTCTCACCTCTGTTTATTTTCACTTTCAGTTTGCCAACAGTTGAAGTACTGTTTCACACTCAAGGTCAACTATTTAACAGTAATGCAGTTACAGCTACAGTAATAATCTTGAAGGCGAGACTGGATATATGGAGTACAGTTAATCTCCTTAAAGAATGAAGACATACTAGATGTGACTTTGCAGGCCAACTGGATACAGTATTAATAACCCACAATAACAAAAGATTATATAACTAGATTAATCATTACAACTTTAGACTAAGATAATAAAAAGGTGGCACCTTCAAAGACATTGCTTTTCCCACAACACAGCCAATTAGTTTGTAAATTGTCAGCTATTACATGTTAAATGCTTAGTAATCTGGCAGTGTAAAGTCTTCACTCTAAATTTTATTATGGTATCGTGGGAAATCACTGAGGTGTATTCCAGATGGGAAGAGTCAGGAACTATGATCAATTTTCTGAAGAAGTGAAGGAATAAAGGAAATTTACAAATGGGGCTCACTTCATATGAGAATATAACCTATGTAAAAACCTGTTTCACACATTCATTGCATTTGATAGTGGTTCTTAGCTCATCTGTAACCAGACTGTTGACTTCTTTAGAAAAACAGACAAACAACATGGGAAAAAAAACAGGAAGGAAGATGTGTACTATGTTTTATTTATGAGACGTCACAGAATTTTACTTGTGGGCCACAGCAGTATTCTTGTTGATTGCCAAACAAGCTCATTGATCAGGTGCTCCGGTGGATCAGTGTAGAGTGCCTACCACATATTATGACCGTATGTTGCAAGTTCACTTCCAACCTGCGCCCTTTGCTGTGTCATCCCCTCCTCTGTCTTTCCTGTCTATCTACACTGCCACTGTTGAATAAAGCAGAAATGCCTAAAAAATAAATAGAGAAAAATAATAATAATCTTTAAAGAGGCTTATTGATAAGCATGTGATAATGGAGCATGAATTAGAATTGTTTTATGTTGGCAAAGAACTTTTTTTTTTTTTTTTGCAGTTGCCTCTGTTTTGCACCTGTGCAGTTGGACAACATCCATGTGGTTATATCTGATGTCTCTGAATTACTGTTGTGTCCTTTTTCATTTATGTTGATTTATGCATAAAACAGATCTTGTCTAGATTATTGACTGAAAGTATTTTTTAAAAACTTGATTGTTTTGTGCTTGTAGGTTCTATCAGTTTGCTTTTCATGTTCTCATCACTTTTAATAACACTGTCACATATGCACAAAGCAATCACGCAATGTGGAAAACAGCAGAAAAAAAGTCAGCAGAAAAAAAATGGAAAGCATCCTGCTTTGGTGTATTTTGTTGTGAGAACTGAGCAGAGCTGTAATTATGTGCAATGACCTTTCGCCGCACCACTTGTTGTTGAATAGCCTATTCTGATCAAATTCAGCAGTGAAATATCAACCCCCACTTCTTCACACACACACACACACACACACACACACACACACACACACACACACAAAG
>OMKZ01018664.1:0-16364 GCA_900302535.1 Neoniphon sammara | reverse complement strand
GCTGTTCTACTACAGAAAGCCATAGGGCTGCCCCATACAACTGTGAGGCTGGCAGGCAACTGTGTGCACTGATCGGGGATTATAGCAACAATGTAGAATGAATAGAAAGGGCAAGTGACAAGAAAACGTCGAGGGCTGAGAAGAGTCACAATAGGGAGCAAAATAAATACAGAATGAAAATGGTTAAATACTAATATTTTTAAATTTTTAAAAATTCCGTACCAGAATAGAAATCAACGAATACTGATTCTTGCAGATTTCACTGAACAATTACTTTTCTCCGTCTCCATTTTCAGGCTCTGAGACACACAGCCAGCTTGCACAGTCAAAAAGTATTAAAATTTGTTCCACACCACATTTACTTATATTAACGGAGGTGTAGAGTGGAAACCCAGGGCGATAACAGTAATGAAAATACACACGGATTCATCTGATTTGGCGTTCGGCTAACTTCCAAATTTGAGGTGTAATGAACAAAAGAAAGCCAACGTAAGGGCAGAATTTGTAAATTGTATTCAAATAAACTGGCTCACATAAACGAAACGTGTTAAAATTGGATCACCGTTGTTGCACTCGCTACTTTTTACACAAAATGAAACGTTCGCCGTTGTTTTCGGAGCAACAAGCGACACGTTGTTGTTGTTTTCATTGTTTGGGGCTCAGCACCGCTTGTACTTACTTGGATGACCATCCCCTCCACTTCACAAGAAACTCCAACTTTCCCTACAACAGAATGGGGAAATGGAAAACGTTTGCAAACTGCGGCTTGAAGAATACATGTCGATACAAATCAGAAAAATGTTTCACAACTCTGACCTTTCTTAAGCGTTTGTTTAGGATGCATTCAGCATCAAAAACCTGCTCTCCTACGGCGCTCAGTTCCTCCATGTCTGCCCTCGCCCGGACTAAAACGTTTTTTGAGAAGAATAGAGCTGCGTCAAGTTGTCCAGAGCTAGGTAACACCAGACCGGAAGTAGGATATGTTGCCTAGAAAATTAAAGCTTTCACCATCTCCCTGAACAACCTCTGATGTCTGTTGGAGAACTGTCTGTGAGCACATAATGGTTAGCCATATAGCCATTGGTCTTTAAAAAGAGAGATGTTTTCAAAAGTATAACTGTAGTGTGACTATATTATTAATATATTAGAGCAAGTTGTCCACTAAGGTGGGTTTGTTATCAGGTTTAGGTTCCTGTGACACAGGAAACTGACTTTATTCCTAGTTTCTTCTCCATAGCACTGCGAGTTGTTGCTTGAGAAGAGTCAGCTTAGTTCACTTGAACAAACATTTGGTTTGTGACTCTTCGTAGCCAGACAGCTGATTAAGCTACTTAATGCTTGTTTGCTCTTGTGCAAAATTTACCAAGATGATCGAGTCAAAATCAGTCAGACTAGATTAAATGATAGGACTCCAGTCAACAGTATCGCAAAGATTGTGTGTTCAGATCTCTCGAGACTAGAGGAATACATTAAAAATGTAGCTGTTTCCAGGTATTTTTGGCCAGGAGCTGCAGCATCAAGCTGAAATGTAGATGCCGCACATGTTAAGAATAGTATTAATTTGAAAGTTATTACCGGAAGTTATAATGGTATTGCGGAGAATTTGATACTTGTAGTCTGAGAGGCGGGCGAACTGAGACGTGTGAATAAAGTATGTCCCTTGGCAGCTACCGTCGTCGCATTGGTTTCTGCCTTCGTTCTGAGTGCACTTTGATTTTTGACCAGAGACAAAACTACTGGAAGAGATAAAGATAAACTATTCAGTACACTACAACAGCAATAGCAGAACGAACAATCATCTTTTCAAATCACCTCTTGAAATTTATTTTCAATGAAGTAGCTTTATGCGATGTCTTCTATGTTAACCTTTCCCCTACATTATTGTTTCTTATCATATCATTTTGTGGAATCTTTGTTTATTATTTATTTATTATTCTGTGAGTATATAGGCACTCCATCTATAGCGTTCATGAGCATTAGGAAGAAAAATGGACTCTTTTGATATGTCTAAACATTGTTTTGACAGTGACACCAATGATCACACTCCAAAATGCCATTTGCAATAATAATAATGATGAATCATAATCATAATCAGATATTTTAATTGTACCCATTATTTCATAGAACAAATACATAGACCAGTGGTTTACAGAGTGGGGTTCAGGGATCACAGGAGTCCTTGAGGGAAATCCAAGGGGTCCCCAGAAAATGAGCAATAATTTAATTACACTATTTCACTCCCTAGAAATTAGCACAATGAGAGTATGCATAAGGATGATTATTTTGCTCAAAAATTTCACTGTCCACCTTGTCACCTCCTCAATTGTAGTATATAGGCCTACAGTTCCTGTATGTAATTTTGTGCCAAGTGATATCTATCTATCTATCTATCTATCTATCTATCTATCTATCTATCTATCTATCTATCTATCTATCTTTTTTCTCCATTTTTCTCCTTTTTTCCCCCATGTTGCTGTTTGATAAGACAAAATGTTTTATCATGTCACCTGAGATTTGTGGTACACTGTGGCTCTACTTGGGGGGGGGGTTCTTGATATGAAAAAGTTTGAAAATGCTGACATGCAATGCATTATAATAAACTCACACTGAATAAAAAACTGACTCACGCACTCGTCCACTCACAAACTCACTCATTCACTCACTTGTTCACTCACTCTGCTTCAAATGTTTCAATCGAACACTTGTAATTAAACAAAATAAAGTTATCTGTCTGAGGTAAAGTTACACTGAATGGTACAAAAATTGACTGATTTGATTATATCACATTAACTTGCAAAGTAGCTTTATTAATTTTATTCTGTTGTCCTTATTTCCTCAGTTTGTATCCATTCCCAGATTGGACAGAAAAGAACAAGCTCCAAGGGTGAATGCACACACATACTTTTTTGATTCTTTGTGCAGTCTGTAGAGTGTATTTCCTCACATGGAGGAACAAAACTGTGATGTGAAGATTTTAAGAGGTAGCCAGAAGAAATGTCCTTGCAGTTGTTTCCCCATCTCAGATTGAGGTGTTGAGGTTTCTTGTGGGATGATCAAAAAGATGTTTGTTTAGTGTTTTCCTTTTCAGTGGGATATGCTGAACCCGCTGATCTGAAACAGGAAAGGGGATTCAGAAAGTAAATTCACATTTCCCTGCTTGTGCCACTTTTATATTGATAGGCCAATATAGTTATTTTGAAGTATACTGACTCTGGCACTGGATCTGTGTGAATCTCTTTTTGGTGTTTATGGGTGTTAAAGTGCAGTTCAAATACCAATTAAAATCATGCAAAACTAGTATAAGATGTGGCATTACCTTCTATTCTGCTTCCTTTTCTTGTACATGTTGGTGGAGACTACCACTATAAAGACCATGACAAGAAATCCAGCCACTGCAGACAATCCAGTGAAAACTTTCTGCAAGACACTCGCTTCACCTGAGACAGCTGTTACAAAGAACACATTTACATATAGTGCAGTCAGTATGGGTTTCGGAAGGCTGGTAGTGACATTGTTGGATCAATGGACTGGTGCCAGCTGGCGTTTTGTGCTGATATTCAGTATCATTAAATCTGATTTTCATGCAAATAAAAAATGCTAACAGTAATACTACTACTGTTACTACTTACACTGCTAGTGCTCCTGCTACTCCACCTCCTAGTACTATCACTACAACTTATAATAATACTTATTGATCACATGTTGATAGATGTACATGATAAATTCTACAATGAATACATAAACAAACTGCATCATACTCATAATAGCAGAGATGGGTGACACTGACTGCATGATATCCCCTAATTAATTATTTATTTTTTGATAAAAGGCCAGTATTGGCACAGTACATCAGCAAACCTACAGGTGTAACTCTATTACGTACATTTTGGCTATACATTACATCTGTCACAACAGTTTAATACCACAAAGTAAACATCAGATCTCCTTTAACCGCCTCAAACCGCCTCAATCCTTCCAAACAACAAGGCTTGTCAGCACGCAACATTCTTGCTGCTGTCCTGTTGTAACCTACAGTGCCACATCTGATTTCCTGTGGTATCTCTGGACATATGTGATGTTGGAGATGATGGATGAACAGCCTAGTAATGAAGGAGCAGGTGTTGGAGTGACATACTTTCAGGGCCACAGGGACAGCAGAGTCATTAGCCTGATATAAACTCACCCTGGGTTCTGGTGGCAGAGGCCAGCATGTGTTTGGTGGCGTTCAGGTGGCCGTCGTTGATCTCCGGCTGGATGCCCAGGATGTGACACATCAAGGGGTAGATGTTCACCGTCTCAAAGGGCCCCACCTCCAGGTTCTTATGAAACGCTGGACCCACTGCCCTGAAGAAGGGTTTCATGTCCATCTCTTGGTTGTCGAAGCCGTGCTCCCCCTTGTGGAACTGAACTGGCAGATACTGCAGGGACACATAACAAAGGATGACACAACTTGCATGACCCAGTTTCATTGTAAAGTTAGATTTAAGTTAGATTGTAACTTTTGTTGAGTTTGTGGCTTTGGTGAGGGCACTGTAAACCCATTAGTAGTGATGACTGTCATCATGGTGTACTCTAATTTAGACAGCAGAGGGAGGTATTGGCCAACTGAAAGAGAAGGTTTCCTTACTCTTTCATTGTGTTGTTACACTCACTACCATCAACCAAGTAAAGAAATACATGTGGTTGATTGCAATTTTGTAAAGCATTTTATCTATCTTTGTAACCACCATTTTCCTGAAAAACATTTACATTTAATTGACCATTTCACCACATACATTCAATTCAAATGTCAAACTTAATATTATAATGATAAACTATATTAAATAAATGTCAAAATGTTCAGAAGTCTATTACTAACATGGCTTATCCTCGTCTGTGATCATGCTGAGAGAAGTTTCAATCTACAGTAAATGCCCATAAAGAGCGATAACAGAGAGCCAGATAATGCAGGCATTATCATGGCTGGTCTTAACCTAGACTGTGTTCTCTAGATAACCCATATCAGTGGTTGCACAGGGCTGATGATTCTCCCCATATTCAGGGTTTCACGACATTTATCGTTTCAGTAATTTACTCTTTAAACTAAGTTATGATTTGATAGCTCTCAGTATTGAGTGATACAGCGCTTTCAGTGGCAAAGTTACTGCACAGTGGAGTGACTAAGTGAGTGGAGCCAAATGTAAATGCTAATTTTGAATTTTGAGGCATGAATAGCTACATGAAGCATTTGAGAGCTCTGCATGTCATCAGCCAGGCCTGGATTATCCTGGGGACGTGCAAATGCACTTGATTAAAATTGTAATGCACTAAGATTAGAATTTAACTCCTTGTTTCCGGTCGAAAAAATTCCATTTTCTCCATTGCCGATGAGCAAAATGAAGTTGAGTTGATAATTCTCCCACTATTTCTGGAAGCCATCAAAATAAGGCAAGGCGTGAGGAAATTTTAGAAAATAAAGGCAGACACTTAAGCATAATCTATCTGGTTATCCAGCTATATCATTATATCAAGGTAAATTATTATTATTACTATTATTAGTTTTTATGAGCACTTAAATTGTTTATTGTCATGTGAATTATCAGCAATATTATTAATCATCTACTACCATTACAGCATAAAATTTGTGTATTTTTAAGAATCTTCCTTCTAAAAGCACAGTAACTGAAGGGGGGAACCACTATAATGAAATAGGGCCAGTTAGCACCTTATGTGGACATCCTGACAATTAGGAATGGGATCCCTGATCTGAAGCTTGGTCACAACTGATGGTCATCACAGATTATCTGGGAGTGTGAGGAGTTTACAGATTCAATCTTTACCAGCCTGATCAAGTGGCAAACTGATCTGAGCCAGTCTGGACGGGTACTGTGCTGTGTAGGGATCACAGATACAGTCAAAGAGTAGAGACTGCCAGTTCCCAATGGCAGCCGAGCTTACAGTGAGGTTAGGCAGTTGAGCTATATTAATGATGATAGTTGATGATAATTTGGGGATAATAATTTAGACACTTATTTCGGACTGGCTTTAAAGGTGCGCTAGATAACCTCACACATCGGCACTGACAACAAGAGGTAACTGTTTGAAAAATTTGAGCTTCAGTATCAAAAATCCTGTAAGGTGATGTCCGTAAACTGCTCACAACAAGCTCATGTTTACCAGCCTGGCCTGTCTGTGTTCACTTCAAACCAAAGGATGACAGAAAGAGGAGCAGCAAAAGATCTTGATCGTTGGTGAATGCAGCTTAATCTGCACAGGGCACTTACTATTTGTTGTTTCGAGGACCATTTGTTTTTCATGCTTACATTTTGATTCATTACGTCATGTGGTAGAAGATTTTCTGCCACCATACCTCACACCAGAATTTAATTTGGGCAAACAAGGCAAATCTACTGGGTCTCACTTACTGGTGATGGGATGCTAGGACAATAAAACAGGTAAGATTGTGTAAAATTCTTGCCAGTTGCAGCTTCCACAACAGCACATTTGCAAATGCGACATCAGTAGAAAATTCTATTCCATCTGTTTTACCCACCCCATTGATAACATATCCAGGGTCAGCCCACAAAATGATGGGAAGGATACGGGCATTTTTGGCAAAGTGGAAGCGCTCTGGCATCTCCTCCTTCTTGTAGACATGGAGGTGTGGATGGGCCCCTTTCAAAGTATTATAAACTTTGTCCAGCTTGCCTGGCTTAGGAAGCAGCATCCCTGAGGGTCCAAAGTCAACCAGATGAAAGGACAGGTCACGGAAGGAGAAGCCGGGAATCTTGGACAGGGTGATCTCTTCCACCAGGCCATTGCGATACACGTTGGTCATGCCGTGGTCCGCCGTCATGATGATGTTCAGGCGGTTGGTCAGGCCATGTCGTTCAGCTGAGTTACGAATGTAGCCCACAGTTCTGTCGATTTGCTTGACCATCTCCCGTCGTTCTGGGGAGTCGGGCCCATATTTATGGCCTGTGCTGTCTGGCTCGCCAAAGTACATAGACACAAAGTCCAGATCCTGGTCTCTGAACCAGCCCATCACCTTGTCTGTGTTCTCTCGCCAAGCTGTCTCGTTCTTGTAGTTGTAAAACCGTGGCTCCACATCCCTCACCATAGCAACCTCTCCCTGGTAACTGGAAGCTGTGCCAGGAAAGTGAAGAGAGCCAGCTTTCAGGCCCTGGCAGGGCAGAAAAGAAGAGAAACAAGAGGTCACACAGACATGCGACACATAAATATGACACATGCGCTGACATGATTACATGCATGCTTGTGGTCCCCCCTCCCTATTCATATTTTCAGTCCGCACACAAGCAAAGCAAATAACTAGTTGCTGGAGGTTCATTTATTTCCTTTGACCCACAGCTGAACTTTTGGGCAATACCGCAGCAGCTGCCAGTCGCGTACAATTGTTGATATACTTCGCATCTAGAGCTGTAAGCTCATTGGCACTGCAACTGCAATCATTTAGTTCAAATCAGCCAGCAGACATTAGTACAGGGAAATGATTGCTAGCGGTGTAAACAGAAAGACAGTCTCTCATGGTGATAAGATGAAAATTGCGCTGCACAGACCTGTCTCTGCGCTGTGATCCAGATAGGCAGAGTGCCATTGTCCCACCACTCATTCACAAACTGAGTCTGATAGTAAGGCTTCTTCTCCCCAGTGGATACGTTGAACCACATGTTGTGGATTACCCCATGATTCTCAATGTAGCGCCCTATGGAAAAGAATCACTGTCAGTCTGCCTGCACTCATTATTCATAGTGTGACACATTCACATTAAAAATTCTATCAACTTTACAGGCTGAGTGGCATGACGTTTTTGGACAAGGTCTTAACACCAACATTGGAGATTAGAGGAATTTAATTTCAAGGAAGTTAAATTTCTTTTAACTGGCACTGATGATTTGAGAGTCAAAATAAGAAAAGGAGTGGGGAATTCTTCCCTCAGTCATCCAAGCATAATCATCTTACTCAGCTATAAAAGCTGTTGGACCCTGGGACATTCAATTACAGCTAATTCCTTTTTCCTGTGGCTTTTTCAATCCGTGCAAAATAAACTCAGAGTGGTTTCCTATTCAGTAATGACCGCCATGATATGCACATTCTCTGTTGACATGCCGTGCTGTTCGCCCGTGTAGAAACCAATGCTTTACCTGTTAAGAGGGTGAAGTGTGTAGGAGTGGTGATGGTAAGGTAAGGTGGGGTGACGTATCGGGCTTTGACTCCATCCCGGGCCATGGCGTCTAGGTTCGGTGTGTGCACATCACGGTCGTAGTCCCACCGAAAACCATCGAAGGAGATCAGCAGCAGCTTCTGCCTGGATTTGGCTACTGGCACTCCCAGGGTGAATGAGGCAAAGATGAGGCAAAAACTTAAAAACCACAGCATGTTGAATTAAGGTGCTTCACAGAGATCTTAGCTGATTCTATCCCCCGACTCACAGTGTCTCAATTGCAATTCAGAGGATCCGACCCTTGGCATCTCACCTGAACTCTCTCATAGCGACAGCTTCTGAGCAAAGTTTCTCAACTTATCTTATCTCAAAGATTGAGTTGACTTTATCTCAGCACATTTCTGCATGCGGCTTGATTATGTTTATGACTCGTGCTTACGGCTGGGAGTTGTGTTCACAGTGGATTTTTTCCCCTGTTTTGCGATTGAAGACTGGCAGTTAAGCAGTCTGGCAGTAAAGATTCATCTGTCTTGGCATCACGGCTATTTGTTTCACTCTAACTCTTGGTTGATTCTGTCTGTCTGTTTGTCTGCCTGGCTGCCTGGCTGTGTGTCGAAGCTTCCTCTGAATCATTGACAAAGGGGAATGACACTTTGATGGGATTCACCTTGAGTTTAGATGATACATGATCGATCTGACACCTAGAAAATGAAGGGGAAAATTAGAGTATATATCTCTTCATCAGTGGGCAGTGGTCTCTTGGGGAGAGACTGCTCTAATAGACATTTATTTTAATAACTCTAATGTGCATTTTAGCCCCAGGATACAGCTAAAATATCCTTTAGAATCTAAATTGATTTTTCTAGCAATGGCCATGACTGTGGACAAACCATTCAACATGAAACTCTGTCTCCTCGGATTATACTCAGTGGTCTCTTCCAGAAATTATGTATCACTGGACTGTGATGTAACCTTATCAATGTCCATCAAATTGCTAGACAAGCTAACACTTCAAAATTGTTCTTTTTTGTGTGTGTCCTTGGCAGAGGTTCAAGGGAAATGTCTAATCTTCATGGAGATAAGGGATAACATTCATCAGCTTTCATTTACCTCATTCATATTCATTAGCTTTCTCATATTAACTCCATCCGTTAGTCCAGTGTCAGCAAGATTTGGAGGAGTGTTTTGGACTGTTGAGACCAAGTGAAAGTCTCAGATCTCTGCTATGAGAACTTTATCAAACACACACACACTGAACTTGAGGGGCAAGCAAACTTTATCTGACCCTCTCAATTCTGCACATAATTTCCACAGGGATTCTCACATTTTCTTGAGGAAGAAGTGAGGCTTTTGCCTTTAGCACTCCCTACTGCCCGTACACCACCACTGCACCGACCATACAACAACAGCTTGATCATTTTGAGCTAGAGTATATGTTTATTTTTTGTTTATATGACAAACTGATAAATGTGAAGAGCATAACTGATCTTAAAGTCTTCGCTTTATTTAGTTTCACACAGGCCTGAACAAACTTGCACAGTAAACCTGTGCAATTTCTTTCAAATATAAGAAGGCGTTTCAGTGCTGCATGGGTGGATTTAATGATGTATTGAAATCTGTATGGAATACATCTACATGTGTCTAAATCATATTTCTCAATAGTTTAGAGTACTGTGATTTTTGCATCCATCATCGTAAATACGGTCCCATCCATTTCAAATATGTGCAAACAAAGTGCTCATCAATCATAACGATTTCAAATATGGGGATAAGTGGGAGTGTTGTCGTGTTAATGAATATGAATTAACCTGTCTCATAAACAAGCATACTCTCTAACATATGAGCTTAACCAAGGCAATAATACACATGTGCATGTTTACTCGTGTTCAAATTGCTGATAAAAGAGGAGTGAGATTTTAGAAACACTATTTTTTGGCACCCCATTTCATCCAAACTTTGAAAGTGGTGTAGCTGAGCAAAGCATTGTTCCGTGATGAAGTTTATTGATCACTCATAAGATTTTAAAGATATTTCAGTGCTTTAAGGCCAAATTTGTAATCACAACATGGTTCCCACTGTTGAAACACTGTCACCCTGCCGTTGGCTTTGTTTGTATAAAGATCAGATTGAAGACATTTCTTCCCTCTTACAAAACTGCTTGTGAGAGATGGACAGTATGTGATTTTTTTGTTTTGTTTTTTTTTTGTCTGTAAAAGATTTGCTTACATTTGTGAAGTCTGTAAACTGAAGTAAAACAGTCCTGTATTTTCAGAGTTTTGCTCCAAAGTGAACATGTGTTATTCAGCCAAAAATGCTGAACTGCACTGTAATGTGATCACTTTGGAGTTCAGATGGCCTGCTGTTTTCTCTCCTGCTGCGACTGGCTGGAGATAATCTTGGGGTCGAGTTCATGCCAGTGTACAGAAAACTCAGTGTGTTTTGGATTGTGAGCAAACAAACTTTTAATGCATGAATAATTATTATCAGGTTACATGCAGCTCTAAGTTTAAAGTAATGAACACAGCTTTCATCAAAGTGGCCAGCTTGTATTCTGAGCAGTGGATGATTATCAAATGATAGGAAAACTATGTGCACTTAGAGAGCGTTGTGGATTTTCACTTTTTGTTTTCACATAAATAAGGAGTATAAATGTCCATAAATGAAGAGAGAGGCGAGTGTACTTTTGCACTCAGGATCTTGACTCTGTATTTTTCTTTGATTTGAATTCACATAAATTTCAATTTTACTTTGAATTTTGTAGCAAAACTACAAAACAAAACAAAAAAGACACAAGAGCTTTTGCATACGGCTGTACATGTAACTTACCCTACAGATACTGACAGGCACTCTCATGGAGCTGTCTTGTCAGGGAAATAGACCAAATTTCCCGTTGCAGCAGAATAATGGCTGTGGTACTCCGAGGAGAGGCCTCTTTCACACCTGTCAAACATCCATGCAGAAGCTGAAGAATACTGTAGAGGCTTTGCGAATGTGTGTGAATCTGGGTGTGTACTGTGGTGGGCCCAGAATGCTGTAAACCGCTTGTGACAACACAGCACTCTGGGCAGTACCCAGGGCCAGGAGTTCACCCAGAGGTGAACATACAGGAGAAGATGCCATGTTTTTGTTGTCTTTTTTATTTAATCTCTCATGCATGCCCAATGTTTTTGTAGCTAGCTGGGGGAGAGCTACCGATCTAAGGGTTGAATGTCCATGTCAGCGCTTCATCAATCTGAATTTATGCTCAAGCCGAAAGACTACAGTGACCTCAGCTGTCTGGCTATGCCCTTGCACGGAGCCTATAGGTGAATGCTGCTCATGTTATCATTGTCTCTTGACGTTGATTTGATAACAATGAGATTAACATTTAGAGAGGGTGGCAGTCAGTTCCGCCTGAATGGCACGGCGTATGTAATATATTGTATTAACATTGAACAGCAGGAGTTTGACAGTGGATATTGCCACAATAGTTCTTCTAGCAGCTCGCTACCATATAATTACGTTTTATCTTCAGTCTGCTCGTGTTCTAAATCTTACATTTAGAAACGTATGACATGTGAACTTCCCAATACACAAATTTTTCACATGATCTTTTTAGTAAATATAGATGTGGCTGAGCTTAGTTTTGGTGGATTTAGCCTCCACTACAGTACATGTCACACAAGTCACAAACCTGTCAGTGACAGAGATTGGCAGGTAATGACATGAGTAGGGTTTAGGGTTTGACTAATATGAGTTGGTGATTCAGTGTCTTGAAAAGGAATCTCTTGAGTCTACGTTTTCATGCCAACACATTACAAGTATTCAGCATTTCCCCACAGAATCTTATTCCTGTCAGGGTGGAAAAGCCACTGAAACAGCATTTAGATAATCATCATGGGACAATAAAACTGCCCACTGAAGTCTGGACAAATAATGTTCTTTTACAGTCAGCATCTCTTTAAGTAAGGCCTTTGAATGGAGAGTTAAGCCACACAGGAAAAAAACCCCAACAACATTTAAATAAATGAATAAAATGTGCAAAGAAAAAAACATCATGGGTTTTACAACTGTTTTTATGTTGCTGTGGTCAAGGAAGCACCCCCATCATATCAAAGATCGACGACATCAGCAGACCGATGTCCGATATTTAGTAAATATTGCTTTGATTTGTCTAAACCTAGTGTGTATGTGCATACTTTGTGTGTGTGTATGTGTGCAAGAGAGAGAGAGAGAGGGAACGAGGGTGAGATAGAATGAGTAAGAGCTAGGAGCAAAGTGGAGGAGGCTGAGGCTTGTGGAGGCAGCTAGGCTGATTTGCGGCTTCATTCCAGCGCGTGGGCCTTTTCAGGCTCTGTTGCCTGTAACAGGTTGACGTGATAAACTCTGCAGCAGAGCCAGTCAGATGTAGCACGGCGGAGGCACCCTCCTCCTCGCTCCTCTCCCCTTGGCCTGGTGTCTCACTGTGGCGCTGGGGGGCTTCGGCATGCTGGCATTACACTTTCACAAGGCAGTAATTGATTTCTTTAATTTGCTTCAAGAGAAGCCGTTGTCAGCCAACCAGGCAGCCATTTTTCAGGACACTTTAATTAAATGCCAGGTCTTTAGGTGTGATATGAAATTCGTTTGGCTCCTCTGATCTTCTACTCCACAGACAATTCATTAACATTTTCGTTTCTGCCTTTATGTTTTACACAAAGCTTCAAAAAGGAGCTCATCAGTGACATTTTGGTTTCTACACTATATATTCAATCATTTATTTAAGTGCATTTAAACTATTAAGATTAAGTGCAGTATGGCTGTTTTACTTGAGATAATACTGTCTCTTAGTCAGCCAAGAAATTCAAGAGAATGAAAGAGCAGGCCTCCAGTTGTGTGTCTCTATTATTGGAAGCAATGTTATTTATTGTAACTGTTTCAGATTACTTAAATGTACCTGAAGTCTGAGAGTAAGTTGTGCACTTAATAATTGACTTTCACCTTATTTCTGCGGTTAGCTTCCAGATGATCTTTATCACTTGAGATGGCACTGTCTGCTGGCTTTATCTTGACGGCTTAAGTCTCTTGCACAACAATCAAAAATGTTAATCTTATTAGACGGGCCTGCAGATGGATGGAAGGTTTAGTTTAAATAGCATCAAATCCCTTTTAAGTCTCATATATCTGATGAAACAACACAGGGCAGACATAGCCTCGGTGTAAAGCAGTTAAACCATTTATTTCAGCTATAATAGCAGGGCAGCAGGCGCACCTCCCTAATAATATCCTGATGCCTCCCCACTCGTTCTGACTCAGAGATCTTCTGAAATGCCCCTCTCCACTCATCCTCTCAAAATGGCCTTCCTCTCATGGAGATGAACAGCAGCTGCCTCTTCCTACCTCCCACCATACATCAACACATCAGCGCCACTCTGCCTGCCTGCCTGCCTGCCTTCAAAGACCAGAAAATATGAGACTCACTAATCCAAAAGAAGAGCCTGCTCCAGGTTCTAACCTTCATCTGTAAATGGCTTCATTCTGTATGATTGTGTGCCTTGTGGTTCATTTGTGCAAGCAAGTTCACCTGTCCCCTTGCCTCAAACCCCCTTGAATTGCTGAACTTCTAAAGATTGCCCTACATCAGCAAAATCAATCAGTTAAGTCTATCAAAAAGAAAGGTTTTTGTCCCTTTTTTCTTTTGAAGACCGAGGTTAAGTGCAACTTTTCCATCTCACCGTGCCACTGCATCTCCTGTACCCGCAGTAGTAAATGTAACTGCAGCAGACAGTGGTGCAGGATCACAAAAATATTCACTTCACAAATCGCATTTTATGAGCATCTTTGTTACATCTTTGTCTCATGTGCATTTTCATGCCATTTTTTTCTTTCTTGTGTTTCTTTGTATTTTTGTATTGAGCCTGAAATATTAAATGTATACCTTTACCGCCACAGAGGTCTCTAGTTTGCACAGCTGCAGTGGTGCAGGTTTAAAAAAGATTTTGACGTAAATATGTTGGTTTCTGAGAAATTGAAGGATTGAGAGGCATTCAGGGTATGGCTTTATCCCAAATGGATTTAAAGAAAGGTTTCATCTTGAAATAGCGTGTGGTGCATTGTAAATTGGACATTGAAAAGAATCCCACATCGATTTCCCCTACCAAATGCTGCATAACAGGAGTCATTTTGACAAAGTAGCCGTGTGATTATTTTTTATTTCCATTTGAAAGCAATTAGCTGAAAGGTCCTTCCCTTGAGTTTCTGTGGCAGAATGTGTGGAATGACTCAGGATAATTGCTGTGAAATGAACAGAGTGCCAAGTTGAGAGAAGCACGAAAACCGCAAGGGTTTCCTCTCCATGGAAACGCCCTCTGCCTTTGTCAGTGCACCGGGAAATTAGGCAGCGAGCGATAACGGGGCTTGAATGAGTAACAAATGCAGGGGGGCGAGTGATATTTACTCCATTTCAAGCCATTACAGAAATTGAGTGTTTCCCCATGTCTCATGCTGTGCGTACTGAGTGCTGGGTACAGGAGGAGGAGGGTCATTAAACATGGCAGCCGCCAGCGTCATACTGGAGGAACTGGTTGAACAGCACAGCGTTCGCACCACCAATGGGCAGGACAGATATAATGAAGCCCGGTGCTGTCACTGTATGGCACCAACTGATGTTACTGATGCCTGAAAGGAGGACAAGGTCTTAGACGGCAGACAAGACTGAGACAAAGTTTTCAGTTCATCTCTTGTATCTTTGCCACAAGCTGCCTTCTCAGCTCCTGCCCTAATTGCTGCCTTGCTTGGAGGCAGCTCTCCCTTGGTATGCCTTTCATGCCTCCCTTAATTACGTCAGCCAGAAAGGAACGTGATTGTTATTGTCATTACTCTCATTAGTAATTAAGCAGCTATTGACTCCTTCCCTACATTCAGTGTGTTTGATTAGGCCTGAGGTCTGGAGATATGGATTAGTCTCTCACAATGTTACAGGCGCAGCCATAGAAGTACAGAGTCTTTCGTTGGCCAGGAGCCAGCCGTGCAGATATAGGAGGAGGAAGAGGAGGGTTAAGAAGAGTTGAACCGCAGCTTTTATTTCTGTCAGCGAGGAAGACAACCTGTGCTCGGCATGGACATGGTGAAACAAGGGGAGTCTCTTTTCCCCTTCACGCTGTGTCCCCATCAGTGACACAGCAGCGCTCGCTTTCCCGGAGGTGGAAGCCATGGAGATTACCGAGGCAAGGATGTCAAGAACCTGCCGAATGAATACTCAGCCAGAGGTGGTGGCGGACGGGCTTGGCGTTGGTGGAGGAGAAAGAAGGGAGTAGACAAGAGGGGGTAGAGAGTGGGTGGAAAAGGTAACTTAAAGGAACAATCTGCAACATTTTCATAAACAGCAATGTTTTGTCATCATTATTATTATCATTATTATTGTTATTACTATAGGAATTACAGGAAATTACAGGAAAATTATTTTTTTAACTGATTGATAAAACACAACAATGATTCATCCACTATTTCCTGTTAATGAAAGGTTTTATATTTGCTGTTTTTAACACCCAGTGCCTAATAGGTCTTTCCTGGGAAAAAAATCTCCTGGTTCACAGGAAGTGATGCGTTTATATTTCCAGCAGTAGAAGAAGTGGGTACTTAGCGTGAGCAGTATTACCCTGCAGAGACTACAGAGACTCTAACCTCATCCACAGTCTAATGAAAAAGACGTCACAGAACCGGCCACACTGTTTGATTGCTAAGTGATCTCTGGGAAGTGCAGTAAAAAAACACCACAGCAATGACCGCTTAGCACCGAAGATGTCGCCAAAATCAAAGAAACATGCATTTTTCAGATTACCACTTTAAAACACCAGGGATTCCCTTCCTTTGGGAAAGTGGCAGAGAAAGGGAGAATAATGGTCTGGGAAATAGAAGGGGGAGTTAAATAATCGTCCAGGAGTGACAAGGACCCAAAAGCAATTCCTGACTGAGCACTAATCCTCACTTTTTTTGTGGGACGCACAGAGAGTGAGATAAGCCTGGAGGTTAATGCAGAGGAGTCTCTCCTCTGTCCTCCTCGGTGACAGCCCCTGACAGGCAGACCCCAGCAGCACGCCTTGTTTATGTTAATGTAGGCGGCCTGGGCCAGCTCCCACACTGAGCACCGCAGATAGAGACGTCAGAGGCTCGTCAGAGTGGCACAGCAACCTCTTGCTGGGCTACCCAGGATCTCTGCATTCACAGATGGGTGGGTGGGGTGGTG
>OMKZ01018663.1:13831-32614 GCA_900302535.1 Neoniphon sammara | reverse complement strand
ACCCCGCCCCTCCCTTTTCCAAACGTGTCCAGCTGAGGCTACGGTAGCTCACGAAGTCAAATAACTATCGCTGCCAGGAGATGATGCGTTTGTCCACGGCTAATCTCAAAAACTGCTGGGCTTATCATCTTAAAAATGTTTGGGCACAGTTATGACTGTATGATGAAGAACCTCTTGTTGCTGCAGTGATTGAAAAACTTTGAAAAATCTTTGTTCTCGCTACTTTAGCTCTATCTCGCACGACCGTTGCTGCTGTCTCTCCCTGCTGTGACCGCTCTCACCCTCTCTACAACAAGTTGTGGCACAAAGCAATAACAACTCTGTACTTTATATAGACACTGTGTCCGCACACGCCTGGAGGAGATCCACTCTGCTGACTCCACTAGTTCAACTGTAGTTAACATTAAATCGTGGTACTGACAAGTGACAAGGTAATGTGGTTGACATTTTACTAAGTTATTTAGACTGCAAACTTTCTATCATAACTAACACATAAGATAATTACTAAGGCTTGTTACCTGTGCAGGAGAAAACACACAACTTTTGTGTTGCTCTGAAAACTTTTGGCCATCTTCAGTGATTTCCATGAGATAAAAGCCAACCATAAGCCTTTTTTGGAACAGGTTTTCTTTTCTTAAATTTTTGAAAACCCTATGAAAAAAATCCTCATCTGCTGAGGGGACCCATGGTCAAAGTAAGGTACATCAATGCATTTGAGGGAATGCTGATGTATCAAAATGCATGAGCTTCAAAGAAAAACCAAATCCATCTTACTATAAATACAGGAATCTCTGTCTGTCTGTATATACAGCATGTGTGTATATGTATGTATGTATCCTGTCCTTCGATTATCTCGGCATCCGTTTGTCCGATCGACTTGGAAGGTGTATTGCTGAGGCCCCGAGGCATTGCAATGTCGAGTGTGAAGATGTTTCAGTGGTTCCGCAGAAAACTGCAATAATCCACAAAATAATCCACAAATATGTACAGTAATTAAGGGTACAATCCGATCGACTTCAAACTCGGTGGGTGTAGGGCTATTGCTGAGGACCCAAGGAAGTGCGGTGTTGAGTGTGAAGTTGTTTGGATGATCGGTTCTCTCGAAAGCTACAAGCAGCAAAATACCAGAGGCCAAGCAATCGGCCCTTACCGAACACATTTTCAACAGGCACTGCACTAGACCTAAAAAAAGTGAAACAATGTGCACCTGCTGAATCTTGCATACAGTTAGCTTTACCTGTTTACTGTTCATATTCCCTGAAAAAGAGAAGTTACCTAAGATGAGATGTTGCACAAGTAAAGTGTGTCGGTAGCAAATTCAGTGTGGAGGTATACTTTTTCTCAGGGCCAAATATATCCTTATTTGACCCATCCAAACAGAACAGTAAAGCATCTCAGTGGACTGATATGAATCTGGCGTTCCTGTTGATTCCTCATCAAGATTACGGATACAGCCTTGCCATGAATCTATCAGGAGGATGGGTTGTTCACATTTCAAAAACAGACCTGCTATGCATACATATCCAGGAAACCTTAACTTTTGAGGTTTTCAGAGCTCATACTTTGAGGCTCCACTTGTCAGAAATCTCTTAATGCCGCATAGAAGACTTTTTGAAAATCTGTCTGGGATGATTTATTTCCTCTGCCCTCCAACATGCCCAGAAGACCTGCTGACATTTCAACCATTCTTTGTGTGCACAGATTAGCATACTTGCAGAAAACCGCTTTTATGTTAAGTGGGAAGTTATTCTAAAGTCAAGTGTTCTTTTTTTAAACAAATTGCAGATTGTTGTAATATTTCTCTCAAAGCACACACTAAACGGAAACAGCCCGGTTCAGTATGTTTGAACAGTCCGGTATGAGATGTGAAGCATAGATCAGCAAATGTCTCACCGTACATGAACCTTGCCGTGGAATTTCATCCATGGTTGCAAGCACTTTGTCTGATTGGCTGAATGCCCAATTTTACAGCAGAACATTATATTATATGGCTTATATCAAGAGAGCTAATTTATTATTACTACTATTATTATTGTTATTTTAAAGCTGCACTTGCGTACTTTTGCACATTGGCGGCCCCAAGTGGTAGTGAGAGGTATTGTGTCCATTTAAAGTTTGCGATTACAAAAACTAGAAGTCATATAGCATGACATCAGTAAACTAAATATCTTCTTTGCATGTTTTGGGGGTGTAGGTGATGAAGAGGTTCAACCATTGTCAGTATGTCCAGCTTTCTCTGGACAAAGCGCACTATCCCTGCTTTGTAGGAGACACTTTGTATTTATAAGTTCTGATTTGTCACTTCCAGTGTGGAGAAGATTTCCCATCAATGACCATACTAAAATTTCATTGAGGCAAATAGGGTAGATACAGTGTCTCAACTGGAGCAGATGAGATGATGTTCTCTATTGCATGCCTTTATTTTTGCCTTAAAATCTCACGTAGCCCTGCTTTAACCCCATGAACTCTGATTTTCCCTTAAATTTCCCCTTAAGTTGCTTCAAAGTTAGAAAAGAAAATTTTTTCTCCATATTGTACAATAATCTCACATCCATATTGTGTATCTGCTGTTTGCAGCTTCATTGAAACTCCATCACACTTAAATTGAGTGAAATGTTCAAAGTCAAGATGCCATTGTTTTATAGCTGCAGCATTACATCAAATAGAAAATATCTATATGTCTGGTGCATCATTTTATCCACATTTCCCTATAATTCAGTAGGACATATTTGGGATCCCAAACCTTGGGAACTCCACTAGAACTCCACTAGGTCCATTCTCAAAAATAAATGAATGCAAATGTATAAGAATGAATTTAAATTGCTGATCAATTCAGGCTCTTTAGCTCTACCATAGGTAGCAGGTGTTGCCCTCTGCATGCCCCCTCCATGCTCTTCTCCCCAGCATGTCTTCCTCCTCCCCCCTGCAGGTGTTCACATGACGTGTCAGCCACTGACTGTCAGGCCAAGTGTTCGTCAACAGCACAAGCAGTCAGGCAGATCCCTGCTGACATGTAATGTAGACAGGGCATGGTAGATGTATGAGAGGCCATGTAGAGTATAATTCAAACTTGGCTGCTCACGCATAGTAAGTTAGAAATACTCATTTATGCTGAGGGCATCTCGCTGTAAGGAGAAGAGGTCACCAATTAAATGAGAGGCCGTGCAGCTAAATTCACATGCATACATACCAGTAAGTACATAGAAGCACTTGCACATCATGTCTGTGGTCTGTGGATGGTCAGCGCACAGCTAAATCTAAGAAGTGGCCCATGTAGGCAATAGCGATTAGCACACTGACATGTCATCACTATGTGAGCTGAGAGCTGGTAGAACTACTTTGTGTCTGTATCACCACGCAACAGCTCCCCTCGGCGCTGTATTTGTTTAAACACCTGCTCGATGAAATCGTTGCATGCTCCTATAGAAACGAAGCAGTTCCACCAGTTAGCAAGTAAGGGAGCTGGAAAAGAGCATTTGTAAAATGATGTATAGTTACTTTAAACAAATGAGACCATAGTGGAAATGACTGATAGTATTTCTGTCATACCAGTTGTATTGTTAGTGCTGGTATTTCTCAGAATTGTAACAACATATCCCATAAACCCTGTCACCAAGAGGATGTTGCTGCTAGCCCCCTTCCCACTCCTTGGCGTCTTTCCTGAACAGGATCAACATGTTGGAAGTTATTTTTCCCTCTGCCTTTCAGTCCTTTCACCATCTGCCATTGTCAGAAACGCTGAAAGCTTTAGCTGTGTTTTTCACTGAAAGAACAGCGCCCTCCTCTTGTTTTGTGCCATAAAGCAACCCAACAGATATCCTTGGCACATTCAACCTGGCGGAACACAAATGTGTGGCAGGGGCTGGTAGAGACCGCCAACAATCATCTTGTTTGCTCACAGTAATTGTATTAATGTGTCAAAATTAATGTTTTAAACTGTTGTGCTGGCCTGGTAAACCACTCACTACAGTATCTGGAACTGGTCAATGTGAAGAGGAAAAAATCTGGGTCGAGAGACTGTGGGTGCAATGTAACCCTGAATTATGAAAATGGTCCTATAATGTCATCTGTTAAAGTGTGTAAAGGGGTCCCAAAATGACAAGATCAGCAATAAATTCCCATGAAAAAAGGCTAAATTGCTCAAATTTACTGTAAGTCCTACAGCTAAATAAAATCCCGGCCCTAGAAGGAGTAGCAAAATGGCAGGAGCAACTTTAGTTTCTGCGTGTGAAATGACAGATGGATTGATCCTTGTTTTGAGCTGAGGTGAAAAGGTCTCATTTTCACTTCACACATGAAACAAAGCAATGGAGAGATGGAGATCTACAGTGTCTCCATGTTTGGAGGAGGAGAAACCGCCAAAGCGTTAAACATGCCAAAAAATTTCCTCTATGTCATAATAATGTCTAATATACAATTATGTGTTGGATGGTAGAGCATTATTTTAAACAGGTGTTGATTGAATTTGTGATAAAATCCATTCACAGTATCCAACACGGAAATGGGAAACTAGTCATGCATTGCAAGCAATTACTCTGATGATAGAATTGAATTTTTCACCTTAATTAAATGATACAGTGACTGAATCACATTAATATGAATACAGAGACCTTTAATATATGGCCACAGGAAGTCTCTGTGGATGGCTGTGAAAGGAGGATACATACATTTACCTGGAAGGTCGATGGTAAAATATGAAGTCAAAAAATGTATCAGGGGAAACAGAGCTCAGCACTTTCCCGAGCCAAAGAGACCTCGTTTGCCACTGACGTCTGGCCCCAGCACATCAACGGCATCTTTGTCGGGGAGCGATGCAGATTTGGCCCATTTCATGTGCAGCGGCCTGTACGGGACAGCTTGGTGTTCAGGAGGACATGAGCGCTCAGTGGTCCAGCAATGCGGGAGGACCTCACGAGCTGTCTGTAAGGTCAAAGTGCCCGTGAACAAGCTGAGCCATTGTCAAACACAGCGGCTTCCAGCAGCCTGATGCGCCAGCATCAGCTGAGGCCAAAACTTTGAGGGGGCCAGATATATGGGGAGAGGGGGATGAGGCTGGACAGGCTTGTATTAGGAGTATGTGTGAGCCAAGTGAGACCTTCCCTTCCAAACACAATACTGAAGCAGAAGGTCAGGTTTGACATGCTACGGGCCTCTGTCAAGGCCCAGGTGCTGCTCGGACCCAAAGAGCACGTGTTAATGCAATTGAAATTAACCTTTGGTTAAAGATTTTGGCCTCCTCAGGTCCCATTTCCAGTGAAATCATCAGCTAAGTGGTACCAGATTGTTAATGAACGATTTTGTCTGAGACAGCTTATGGCCTCCTACATGATGTAATCTCTCACCCCAGATTAACCGGCACTTCATAATTGCTTTATTACAAGACACCCTACAGGCATGCATGACAGATTCTGGAGAGCATGATCATGCTATTGTTACTCCAACCAAAACAGTACCCACAGTAGTGCAATCACATAAAAGGCAATTGCCAATGTAAGAAATGGGATAAGGTTGCATGTATTGCTGCTGTTGGTAACATTCCTCTTATTTGTGATCCTTGAACATTTCTTAGGCGGTTTCTGCTGCTTCCAGTAGCTTTAACAGTTGTTCCAATGCCCTCTGTGAGAATGGGAGTGTTACAATACCAAAGAATGAGAGGCTTTTTAATGTGAAAAATTGAGACTGGAAGAGAAAAAAAGAGAGACACAATAGTGTAATGTGTCTTTCTGGTTGTTCTATACCATTATTAATGGTATGGACTCTGGTGGATTGAGGTGTTTATAGGCTGATGTGCAGGCCCCAGGTCTCTGACTCTCTGCAGACTGTTCCTGTTTTTACATTTCAGCCACAATGAATATGAATATTTCTTTGGCTCATGATTTATTTATTGGCCTCTAATTTTCCCTTATTGGCTTCATATTTATTTTTGCAAGGCATAAGATTGTAATTTTTGTAACTGCTGCTGCTGTGTCACCCTGAATTTCTGGATCAATAAAGACAACTCTTTCTCTCTAACTCTCTCTCTCTCTCTTCAATACCTTTACAGCAGTAGCAAACAATTCTATGGAGCTGACAGCACTGTGAGAACTTGGATGCATATTCAACATCTCAGCAAGAAGCAGAGGTGATAACTGGTCTGATTTTGGAGGAACGAATGAATTTGCAGCTACTGTAAATCCCTCTATTACTATAAATAACTGAATAATAACTGATTGGCTATAGTTGGAATTCTTTGATGTATTTTGTCAACTGAGTCTAAAGGGTCCTTACCTTGAAGGAATACCCCAATGTTTTGGGCAAAATTTCCTGACTTACCCAGGCTGAGACAAGATGTTCAATACCATTTTCACCTCTGTATGTCTGTAAGACGTTTCTGTAAGACTTGAAGTCTACAGGGATCACTTGCTCAGCTCCATCAAAGTGAAAAAAATAAACCTTACAACAACTGTGAAGCACAGTATATGGTAATGAAATACATGTCTTTTTTTAATTGAGAGTCCTTTAGTCCTTTTTAAATTCCAAGATGTGTATTTCAAATACACATGATACATTGTGTAAATAAGACAGCTTCGGAGTTGCTGAAAGGTTTTTTTTTTTCACTTTGACGGAGCTAGGCTAATGACTCCTATGGACTTCAAGTCTTTATGCTAAGCTAACATGAAATGCTAACCATATGAACCGAATCAGTGGACTTACAGAGGTGAAAATTGTTTCAAACATCTTGTCTCAGTTTGGGTACGTTGGAAAAAAGGGTATTTTGCCCCAAATGTTGGAGTATTCCTTTAAAGGCTGATGCCTGAATGTTTTCTTATCAGGATCGAAAAGCCTCTGGAGCAGCATGTACACCATCATGGGACACTAAGACTCTCAGATGAAACCCAGACTAATGAAATACTTTCAGGCGAGTTAGGAGCTCATTCAGGCTAAGTAACCCATCACATTTATTTAATGGTAGGGGGAACTCTGGGACATCTCTGCCTCTAAATGAAGGATTAATTTACAAAAACAGTTCAATGAATGAATAAAATCTGTTATGAAAATAAAATTGCACTCTATCCAAAGCTACAGAATGTGGTCTAATCCTAATGTGTCACCAAGGCAAAATTTATTCATATTTGTTGCAAATCAGTGAAATTCAATCAATGTGCCACCTCTTCAGCAAGACTGAAGAGAAGCATTTCACTTCATCTGAGTTGGGTCAGACTAGACCATCACATCTGTGCGGTATGGCACGACCCCAGTCCTTCACATCCTCTTCCTGCATACGCCGTGAACAGCATATGAATTAGATACTGTGCTTCGGTGCGTATGTGAGGCCTTCTGTCTTCAGATCTGGGTCAGCGCCGTCTCAGAGGCTCATATCTCATTCTGTCATATTTGCTAACTGGTATGGTGCCAGGACATGCACCCTCACACACACACACTCATGCACACTCGCCCACAGTGCCCTCTTCCACCCTCCACAGGGGCCGATGTGATGTCTGGACGGGCCGTTGAGAGGAAATGGCTTCTAACTGGCCGCTCACCTCTGGGTCTTTTACTGTGGTCCTGCAGCTGAACACGTAGGGCAAAGCACTACCACAGCCAGGGGTTCAATTCCTACTGTAGCACAATGGCTAGGGCAAGGTTTTAAAGGGATACTCCACCCAGAAAGTATATATTTTGTATCATTTACTCACCCCAAGCTGCCTTACAGGTCTGACAAAGAGAACGAAGGTTCCAAACCCTGTAGCTATTTCTGTTAGAATGGAGCAGATCACCAACTTCAACAAACGGCAACAAAAATCTAATTTTCAAACTTTTTCTGCAGCATAATTCAAGTCATGGCTCTCCACTTATATGTTCATAAGGTCCCAAGCCAGTATACTTTGACTAAAACATTGCTTATATAAACGACTTCCAGGAAATACATCATGCAAGAGTACCTGTGCATGACTTGCCAGCGCTTTAACCATTCTGTTAACAGTTAGCGAATGAGTTGAGGTGGTGTTTTCATATCCTTTTTTGCTGTTGTTTGTTGAAATCACCAATCAACTCAGTTCTTGCATAAAGGGCACAGTGTTTGGAACCCTTGTTCTTTGTCGGGCATGCAATGAAAAACATATTTCAATGCATGTTCCAGACCACTTGGAACGAGTAAATGATACAAAATATATAGATTTTGACTGCCAATGTGCAGGGTTTGATTCCCACTGGAGCAAGCATTGCTAAACATACAGTATGTGCACTCATGGTGCTGTAAGATGCACTGGATTTAAGTGTCCACCACATGTCATAACATACATTACGCTACTGTTACTTTTGGCATCTCTCAAAAGTCACCTGCAACTTTTCGCATCTTGTTATCAAAGTTGAGACGGGGCAATGGGGCGAGTGATCGGGGAAGCAAAGATGTACAGTAAGCTGCATCTTAGCCTCCTGAATGCAAACAGCAAACAGTAAATTGGGCCTGATCTCCAATCCGCACAAACACGCTCTCTCTCGCTCGCTGGCTTGCTGACACCATGCAAATGCTTGGCAAGATTCCCTCTGCCCACTGACAACCACAGCCCTGTCTTACAGCTCTGTCCACCAGCCCGCTCCCCCTGCCACCATGCCTGTTTACTTTACCCACTTCATTTGGAAAGGAGGGAAAGAGAGCAGTGGGCCAGGGGCCTCTAGAGAGACCCAACCCAGCCAGAGGCCTCACCAAAGCAGCCTGAAGGCCGGCCTCTGTTCCCTTGACCCTAAGACTCACAGGAGATGTAGAGGAACTATATGTACAGGGATGGAAAGTGGACAACAGAGTAGTGATGTATAAGCATATTTGCATTTTACCCCCCTGGAATAAAACAAAATTACACTAAGTGGTTTTCTTGAAATCATGCTAAGCAGTCAAACATTAAAGTAGTGATCAGAAAGTTCCTCAATCCTCCGTCTTTGTTGCTTTTTCTTGGACTTTCTTGGACTGAGGACTTTTGAGTTTCTTTTCTCTGTCTGCTCAGCCATTTTGGCTATCACTGCTTATGCTAACTACTTATTTATTCCAAGCAAACCAGAAACAAAACGCAACACTACCAGACAGTACCGACATTTATGAATAAGAAAATGTTGCAGATTACTACTATAAAAATATCTTAGGTGCTGAATGAAGCAGGAAAAAAGTCATTCATGATAGCTGAGAGAGAACATCCTGCAACCAGAAGTTCTCAGGTTTGATATCAGATCACTGACTTCAGCAGCTCTACCATGCATGCTGTTTGGGGCTGAAAATCTTCAATAAATAATCTGTCAGAGGAAAAGAGATATTAAATATATTTTGGGCATGCAGTTTTTCCAAGTTACCCAGACTGAGACAAGTTGTTTGATACCATTTTC
This sequence comes from Neoniphon sammara, assembly GCA_900302535.1. Taxonomy (NCBI): domain Eukaryota; kingdom Metazoa; phylum Chordata; class Actinopteri; order Holocentriformes; family Holocentridae; genus Neoniphon; species Neoniphon sammara. Next base: position 23,260 of record OMKZ01018663.1, on the reverse strand, counting down.
ACCTCTGTACATACACTGCTTTAGTTCCTATGGGTAGCATTTTATGTTAGCTTAGCATAAAGACTTGAGGTCTACAGGAGTCATTAGCCTAGCTCTTTCAAAGTGGAAAAAAAAACCTTTCAGCAACTCCGAAGCTGTCTTATTTACACAATGTATCATGTGTATTTGAAATACACATCTTGGAATTTAAAAAGGACTAAAGGACTCTCAATTAAAAAAAGACATGTATTTCATTACCATATACTGTGCTTCACACCAACTCCAAAGCTGTCTTATTTACACAATGTATCATGTGTGTTATATGGTAATGAAATACAATTTTTTTTAAAAATGAGTTATTTTAGGAGAAGTTAGATGGTAGGAGCTATACCCGCTGAACATATCTAACCTCTCCTAAAACAACTCTTGTTTTAAAAACAAAACAAAACAAAACATTCCAAGACATGTATTTCAAATACACATGATACATTGTGTAAATAAGACAGCTTTGGAGTTGCTGTAAGGTTTTTTTGTTTTTTTTGTTTGTTTGTTTGTTTTCATTTTGACGGAGCTAGGCTAATAACTTGTAGGCTTCTTTATGCTAAGCTAATATGAAATGCTACCTATAGTAACCAAACCAGTAGACGTACAGAGAGGAAAATGGTATCGAACATCTTGTCTCAGTCTGGGTAAGTTGAAAAAAGGGTATTTTGCCCAAAATGTTGGAGTATTCCTTTAAATAGCAGTTTGCTTGAACTCATTCAACTGCAAATCTCTCAGCCTTCCCAGGTACCAATAGTTCATTGTGTCCAGTGCAGTGTTTGGGTTTGCCCAGTTTGTTTTTCTTCTCCCTCAGAAGGCTCTCATACCAACCCCAGCTGACCACCTCCAGAGCCTGTTTTCAGAGCTCCAATGGTTGAGTGTACGTGTGACATATACACACTAACACACACTGGAGGGGGCTGTTTTTAATGGAGGTGTAAGTGAGAAGAGTAGAGTTGAGTGAAGTAAGTGGTCTTTAGTGTGTCTGTGGGTTGTCTCTATGGGACCAGCTGGCATTTGTTTTTTTTCCAGTGGTGAACACTGTTCAGCAGCTTACTGCACCTTGGTGTGAGTTCTTCTTCTTCTCCTACTACTACTCCTATGGACGTAAACAGTGAGTACGCACGTGAAGACTGCCCACACACACTTAATACCCCTCATATGCAGCACACTGCTGAGCGTGATATTACCTTGGCCAAAGCTGTTGACAACAACTCTGCACAGTTGTATGTCACATTTTACACAGTAATGAGAGCTGAAAACCCCCTCTAATACCATTGATGCCCATACATTTCACATTTAGCTACATTTTGCTTCAATGTGCTTTAAAATCTGTGCCATTTTTAGAGATTAAACCTTTAATCTGTGATATTTTCTTGTAAATGAAGGACACTACCTACAGAAACAAACTTTATCAACAGAAAATCTGATGAAAAAGAGGGCTTTTCACTATTTTCACTTTTCTGGACAGTTGGTTGGGCTTAACGGAGTTAGTTGCTCTAAAAGGGGAATTAAAGCCCACCCAGTCTGCTGGAATGTATTACTAAAACTCAATTTTATTACCGTTACTGACTTTTAGGTACTCTCAGATCTTGGTTGATGATGAAGATAGAACTCAAGAATAATACTAATATAAAGAAAATACTAATAAAAAGAAAATACGCATTTTTAACTGGGTTTACCATCCCTTTAACAGCTATGTTATGGTGTCCTTTGACTGCTCTCACACATTGCTGGAGCAGAGGGAGCCTCTTTCTGACAGGGAATGACATCTACTGTTGACAGCACCCTGGGGAGCAGGGACCTGGGACAGCCAGACATGCTGTTATCAGGCCGTCTGTGGTTCTGCGACGGTCCTCGACCAAACAGGACATCTGTCAACACTCAGCTGGAGAATAAAAGTGTGAGAAAAAAGTGTGAGAAGAGCTGCGAGGAGCTCATATCTATGTGCCTGTGCGTCTGTGGTTTTGTTTGCACGTGCAGAAGTGTGTCTGTTTTTTATGATGTGCATCGGAATCCAGCCAGACTGCTAGTACATCAGCATCTGCCAAATTTATACGCCTCAGTAGGATATTTGGGTACAGATAAAATGTGTGTATACATATGCATGTGTTCTTGAGATTTTATGCACGTTCACAAGAGAGAGCTAGCAAAGTCGCACAGGCCCCTCAGCACAGGCCAGTATTCCTCCTCAGCTCAGCACAGCGCTGCTCTGTCAGAAGCCAGGCTCCAAACCGCAACCTCATTAAAAGTTATATAACAGTTCAACAGATGCTCACTGTGACGGTACCCTTACCGTCTGCTGTTTCTCTAATAGACACTGATAGATGGCCCCGGAATGGCCTGATCATATGATTTCCTCAAGATCGAGCACATGTGGGAAATTCACCTCATGTCCCCCTAAACCTGGCTCCTCAGCCACTGCCACACGCTTTCTATCCAGCCGCCTCGAGCCAAACAAACCAGGGGTCTCTGGATACCCAGGGGCTAGAGTGGGTTCATACAGATGCCAGCAGATACTTGATATTGAGAGAGTAGCTGTGATGTGTCTTGCCTTGCCTGCCACATTGACAGAAATGAGCCTTTTAAGCATTTTTTAAGCTGAAATCTCAGTCCGCAGCTAGAAAAACAAGGTGGCAGGTAAGACGGGGTGGTGGAATTTCGCTTGGTTTCAGGTTTGCACGCCTGCAGATGAACCCCAGGAAACAATTCAGCATTGAGCAGATGCTGGTACGGCCTGTGCCTTCAATTAAAACCCAGGTAAATATAGCACCAAAATGCAGGGGCACAACATCTGGAATCGTCCACAGCTGCTACCTGCATCTTTTTATGGAACCGGTACCTAAATATCTTTCAGATATCCATTCAAAACCAATCTCCGAACTGTTTTATCATACCATATTATCATGCCGTGAAAATTTAGGATGTTTATGTTGACGATAAACATGGCCTGTAAACATGGATTTGGCCGCTGCTGTCTGTTGCATGGTTGGGACACGTGATGCATGTGTGTGTGCAGCATGCGTGCATGTGATCCACCGCACTAAGTACAGGTGGATAATGTTCCTACATGGAGGGATATAGCTGTGTGTGCCAGAGCAGGAAAGGTGGATTTGACCACAAGGTCACCAGACGGCCTTTTTTCTCTGAAGAGGCCAAGTTCGGCTTGAAAGAGAAATATACAGAGGCCCGAGCTCCCTGTTTCTCCAGCCCCGGAGCGTATCTGGTGGTAACAGGGAAGGGTGGAGGGGGCGTGTATGCGAGGGAGTATCAGACCGTAGTGGGCCCAGCAGGCCAGACAGAGAAGGGTATTGTATGAGGCCCTCTGAGTGGACTCACACAAACCCACACCATCCAATACCGTAACCCCCACCCCCCTCGCACCTCCGCGTTTGGCTCCCCTTCATTACACAAGATAACATTAATTCAATATAAAATAAACTTTGAAATGGGGCCTCTTTTGAAGTATTTTCCCCTCCTCCTTCTCCATTTCCCTCATATCCCACGACCATCTCTACAACAAAACTTTGACTCTCCCTCCCTTCTGTCTGTAACTCACCTTTCTCACCTAATTAAATAAACTTTAACTTCCTCACACCGCCAGCCTGACTGGGCAACACTATAATTTCGCTGTAACTGATCAATTTAATTGCTTTTGAAAAGATTTCCATTCCAGTTTCGGAACACCTCAGCACTGAATGAGTGATCCGCAGCTCAGACCGGCTCCAAGACTCGGAAAGGAAAACCAAACCTGCTACCTATTCGTTCATTTCCATGGGAGAAATGAGCGTTGAATTTGGAGCATTAAACTCTGATCCTTGGAAATTCAACATCCAAAGCCTTTACAGCGCTTGGGTTTGGAAAAGGATCCTGCAGTTTTTATATACAGAAGCTCCACTGCCACATGATGCAAGATGGTGACCATGAGGCAGTGACAAAACTGCCTGGCTGATCCCAACAGGATTACATCACATTGCCTGGCGATCTCTGAACCACCTTGAGCAGATATTTAAAATCTCATCGCAAAGCTCTGAGCCGTAAGTTTGGCTTGCTCCGGTATTAGTCATTTTATTGCAACCAATATTGAAATTATCACATGCGCTTGGCCTTTTCTATCTATTTTCCACAGAACAGCTGTCAGTTGAGGACCCACCATCACTCGCGTCTGGGGCTCTGGGTTTAAAAATTAAAAAACAAATTTGCCTAACCAGAAATCATTCACATCTGCCCAGAATTTTCCTTTTTTATTCCATTCCAACGCAAATGGCAAAATATTTTCCAACCTGCCAACTGTGCTGAGCTTCTGGCTGACATGATTGAATTGTTTATCAAAGTGCATTAGTATTGATAGGCTTGACATAGGCATGATGCTGGTCCACTTGCCAGTGAATTTAAAAACTATGAATGGCCTTTTTAAACCTCCACTCTAATCATTCTGCTCTCTCTCACACAAACAGACACACACACAGACTTTGCTCGCTCTTATTTTGCTCTGCCTGATTATCTGCTTTGCCAAAAAGAGCTTTTTGTAAAAAGCCAAAGATGATTAAAACCACATTTGAAAGGCAGGAGCGTTGGAGGCAGATGTGTTTTTAAACTGGTTTCTTCGGAACTGGCCACAGTGGGACGTGGGACTAAAGTTTGGGTTTGGGTAATGCAAAGTCTGAAGAATAATTACTGCAAAGAGCTCGCAAAATCAACTCATGTAAATGTGACAATTTCTCACTTGGGCGAATAAAGATGTGAATTGAGAAAACCATTTCTGTGCATTGAAAAGAAACAATTTTACAATTTTAAGCTCAGGCTTAGCCATTATGTCTAATCACAATCTTATTATAGTAAAGGCAAAAATGTATTGTTGTAATATACAACTATAATATAAAACTAAACATATAAATGTAATACCCAATTAACTGGATATTATGCCTTTTAGAACAAGCTGACTATATATAATACTACTGATCTATATTTGTTGTTTCTGGGTGTTTCTCTCAAAGCGAAACCATAAACACTGTGGCCTGACCACCATGACTCAGCCTGGACAGTCACTGCTCAGATTTCCCCATAAAAAAATTCTTGATGCCTCTTCTAAACTTTGGAGTGGTTTGTGTTAGCACATTTGGACGGGGAATATTTATGATTTTCCACAATTTTCTCTATCTCAGTCTGGTTTGGCCGCCCGGTGTGTCCTCAAACTGTTCCAGCGTGGGGAGCTGCTAAACCAGAACAAACTGAGTGATTCATCTCTAGATCTTTCTGATGTCTGTCTGTTTGCAGAAAAAAAAAATTGATTGCACATGACAAGTAAAGAATATGAACGATGTATGTCAATGACCCTTCAAAGAGAAATCCAGTCTTTTCAGTTTTACCTTCACTGCACCTTTATTTTACATAATCCATGACCATTTCCAATTACGATGTGAACCAAGATCTCGTAAATTAACGTAGTTTGACGGGTTATGTAATGCTGAGTCACATGAAGCTGCAAAAAAATAAAATAAAAACAAAAAACCTTCCAGTGTAGGCGTTTTTTGACTGATATGTGTAAAATCAAACTTGTCTGCGGCCAAATTCCAATTACACCATGAGCAGTGAATGCTGCTTATACTGGAAATTGTACAAAAATGACCAAAGATGTCACCTCATAGGAACAAAGTCTTAAATGGACAAGGAAGCTAGCTCTAGCCACCTCTTTGCAGTTGTGGTTTAACGGCTCTGGACAAATGAGGACAATTGAGTTTTTAATAGATGGGATCCTGTGATCAGTTGCAGATGATACACCATATTTCATAATAGGCTGTACACATTATGTCTAACAGCTGGGTACTGAAAATCTACTCATTTAAAATCTGTTCGTCTGAATGCCTGAATGAATGTTTCTCTTCAGCCAAGATTTAACCATGCAATGCTGTTAAAAAGACACGGGTTTCAAAGAGACTACACACAGCCACTAAATCATCCTAGCAGAGCTTTACATACTCAGTACAGAGTCACGTGCAGACAGTGATGTTTGCTGTAGAGAACATGAGTGCAAGTTAGAGAGATTGGAATGTCTCACGCTACACTATATTTGATTTGATTTGATATACCATGCTCATAAATTCTTTCAGTTCCCTATTTATTCATTCGCAAGGTGCTGCCCAGGAAACGTTATCGCCATTTGACAAGCAACATGTTACCAAGAGATTTGCCTCAGATCACGGCTTGCTTTCACCCAGACCAGGAGCTCACTGTCAAATTCCATTAGTTCTATTACTCTATTTCTTACTAAGACTGTGAAAATTTGTCAAAACTATCCTCCTCACTATGATGCTCTGTAGGCTTCCACTGAGAAACTTTGTAAGAAAATCAATCAATATGGTGAGCATTATATATTTAAAGCAATACTCCAAAATAGCCTTTATCCGACTTACCCAGACTGAGACAAGATGTTCAATACCATTTTCACCTCTGTACGTCCACTGGTTCAGTTCCTATGGGTAGCATTTCATGTTAGCTTAGCATAAAGACTTGAAGTCTAAGGGAGTCATTAACCTAGCTCTGTCAAAGTGGAAAAAATAAACCCTACACCAACTCCAAAGCTGTCTTGTTTACACAGTGTATCATGTATTTGAAATACACATCTGGGATTTTTTTTTTTTTTTTTTTTTTTTTTTGGAGAAGGTAGATGGTTGAAACCTGTAACCACGGTTAATGACTCCTGTAGACTTCAAGTCTTTATGCTAAGCTAACACAAAATGCAACCCATAAGCGTACACTATGCAAAATTACCAAGGATCAATTGAAGTGAGGACCCGTTAGACTCAATTGAAAATGTGGACTAGGCATGAAATTTGAAGGTTGAGTCTACATGGTTTGTTGACCGGCTCACTGACAAATTACATGCTTTTTCCATGTTTTTTTGTCAGTTGAGTCTAAGTGGTCCTCATTTTAATGGACAATTTTGCATGGTGCACCTTTAAATACACTGTTAAATAACTATAAAATGTAACATGGGATGCTTTGAACTTGCAGTGAGGAAATTCTCATATTAGCAGCTCTTAATCTTGCCTGTCTCTTTGCCAGCATCGCATTGTCGATGGAAAAAAGAAATGAGCACTGCAGTATTCTATGGCTTTACCAGTTTATGAATGGATGCAGTCACTGGAGAGTTGCGCAAACCTCTAAAGTGGAATGTTTACAATACAATCCCCCCTTAGAAAACATCATGTTTAGTATGTGAAAGTGTGCACAAAGCCTCTGTGATCATCCAGGAGTTTAAAATGACCCTTTGATGAGCTCGTTATGCAATCTTCGCCCATGCAGGGTGAACCTGTGAGGGTTAGTAAACAGCGCAAGAAGCCAAATATGCTGCAAGGCTTTGAGTCGAGTCAGGCACAGACAGAGAAGATTAGACCTTCAGACAGAGAGATGAGAGGGGATGTCTTCTCAAAAGCCCTCTTCAGGGGCGCAGGGGCCCTGGCTCCTTCATGTCCACCATAGTAGGATCAGCATTCACTAGGCTGAGAGGGGCAACATCCTTCTTTTAAATAAATCAAGCCATGATGTGTTCGTGCATGGGTTTTTATTACAGTGGGCAGTAGGTACTGTACTATTGGAAAAACAAAGAAAATGGACCAAATTATGTTTTTTACATTATGAAATAATACCTTTCATTTTCAATCAAGATAAATTACATTGTGAATAAAATAGCAGTTAGTGAAGCTTCATGGCATTTCCACCTCCCTTATAGTGTACATCTGAATCTTTGGACTGTGTGGTGCCCAGCAATATCCCCTTTTCACAGCAGCCATTTTGACATGAAATAGCAGGAAAACACAGGTGTTACTAATGACATTAATGAAGGATCCATTCCATTTAAATGTAGTAAATGGAGTCTTTCCAGTGAGCCAGCATGAACAATAGCAGGACCCTGGCTCTGTTAGACCTAAACGGAACAGAACCTTCATTAATGTCATTAGTAACACCTGTGTTTACCTGCTATTTCATGTCAAAATGGCTGCTGTGAAATAGGCCTATTTGATGGCAACATCCAGGAGGAGGTGAAATTCACGGTCAACCCAAACAAATACAAAATTTGCACAGTATAATATTGTGGCATGGCAACAATTCCTACTGAGACGCCTCTAGAAAAGATATTTAGGTCCTGATATCACAAAATGATGCAGGTAGCAGCTATAGACAAGTACAGAAAACTTCCTTTGATATCAAAATGTTTGCTGCGGAAAAATAATCTCTCTTTCTCTTTTTTGGCTTCCTGGACTACATCTTGTAAATGTCACACGTTCAGATGATGAAAACAGTCCATCTTTATAGTTTGGAACAATAGCAGCCCTCGCCACAGGCCACAAACCCGGCGACTTCAGCTGCCCGACATCTCCACTGAACTTGTCTCCATTAGCCACCTTCACTTTTTCTGGATCACATGGCCTCCAGACTGTCATCGTTGTCAGTTGCTTCATGTTTAATCATCAAAAAGGTCGACCTTTCATCGGCTCCTTGTCATGAGTTGATAACACGTATATGTCACATTCCTGCAGGCCTTACCTGGGTAATGTGATCCATGACTCCAAAGATCCCAGTTCCATGAATGTCACTGATTAAGTCATATGTGTTTTCAACCGCAGACCCATGGGGGCAAGAGTAACACGAGATCTGCCTTGCTGATCTGACCGCCAAGATAACTCACATCGAGTCCATTTGCCAGCATTTTGAGAGGGAGAGCTCATCAGTGGAACACTGTTGTCTTCTTTCTTGCTGGGACGGTAATTGTTAAGCTGTTATTATGCAGTCTGCCAGATTGACAGCTTGAGTACTCCTGAGTGAAGGGTGTGCGTATATCTAGTATATGTGTGTGTCCAGCTGTACGTTTCCATGTGTTTCTGTATGCACGTGTGTGAGGGTGTATGGCTGAAGCAACATTAGTAAATATGCAAAATCATAATTCAAGCTTCCTTAAGGAGACACAACATGAGGATACAAGGGTAAGATCAGCGGACCTTAAAGTAATACTCCAGCGTTTTGGGCAAAACACCCTTTTTTTAATTTAAAGACATCTATTTCAAACATGATACATTGTGTAAATAAAACAATTCTGGAGTTGCTGTGAGATTTACTTTTTTTTACTTTGACGGAGCCCGGCTAATGACTCCTGTAGACTTCAGGTCTTTATGCTAAGCTAACATGAAATGCTACCCATCGGAATCTGTGGCACATGCAGAGGTGAAAATGGTATCGAACATCTTGTCTCAGTCTGGGTAAGTCAGAAAAAGGGTATTTTGCCCAAAATGTTGGAGTATTCGTTTAAGTTTTGCAAGGCTCATAATTCCAATGCCACTGCAAAGCCTTTCATACTATTGAATCCCTCTGGTTTAAGTCAGCATGCTTGTGCTTAGGCAAATGCAGTCT
>OMKZ01018663.1:0-13811 GCA_900302535.1 Neoniphon sammara | reverse complement strand
TCTGTCTTATTTACACAGTGTAAATGTGTTCGACTGGATATGTCAGAAAAAGGGTATTTTGCCCAAAATGTTGGAGTATTCGTTTAAGTTTTGCAAGGCTCATAATTCCAATGCCACTGCAAAGCCTTTCATACTATTGAATCCCTCTGGTTTAAGTCAGCATGCTTGTGCTTAGGCAAATGCAGTCTTTTTAAATTTATGGCATGTTTGCACACTAAGAGTTCATGGAAAATTGTAATGACTTAATGGTGCTATTTAAGAGCGCCACAAATTATTCTGGAAAAAAGATTGGGATTCCTCAAAGGCCTGATCTAGGAAGTATAATTTTCACAGCAAAACAAATTAAAAGATTGTTAAAACAAATCACAAAGAATTCCACCAGGTTCCCCACATGTTGTTACCAATCACATTTAACATATACATCATTTAACAGCAGCCTGTTAACCATGGAGCAGGAACTGGGGGCTTTCAATAAGCCCAGGTCTGGACGTCCATTCCACTCATGCCTGGGATGACTCAGTAATTCACAGAATTAATGGACAGAACCTAAGAGGGTGACGGGGGTCCAGAGGGCAGGAATTTGCCGGTGTTTAAGTCTCATGACCTGAGATACTCTTGCAGTAATAACAGAGCCCATGGCTTAGTGGCTAATCAGGGCCAGCGGGAATGTAGGACAGCTACAGTGTAAAAAGAGGGGAAAGGTGTGAAGATAATTTACTTCAAAATAGAGGCAGTGGATACATAAAATTTAATCTATGGTCAGACAGCAAGCTAGTTTGATTTGTTCCACAAAATCTGATCTTTGACTGTCAGTTGTCCAACGACTGTGGATGCTATAACAAGTTAGTAACATGAAAGTTTGGCTGTTGCTTATTCTGACTGTACTCAAGATGCCATTTCTAATCATAGTGACATTTATGAGAAGAGGCATGAAACCTCTTCAGCTGGTCCAGGCACCGCTGTTCTCTATTTGTTGCTTTCCAATCTTTTTTGTCACAACATATGACATCAGTTACACGTGGCGTGGGGAGTGACAGGGGAAAAAAAACACTTGAAACCTGATCTGACTGTTCAGAAATGGGATCTGAATCAGATTTCAAAGCACCTACAAATGTTATTTAAATATGATCTGAAAAGACAGAATAAAGATATAAGTGATGTCGACACACACACAAATACAGTGTATTTATGTGCATATGTATATAAACTTTACATAGACAAAAATATCTAGCTTCCTCACCCAGATATGCAAAAAAAATTGGTTTTGAGCTGCTTGTCCGAAGTGTCATTCCACACTTAAACTGCAGCGGTGGAGTAATTATGAATTACTTATGATTAAGTTAATGATGTAAATGTTTCTCTGCAATCTGTGAACTGTCTGAGTGAGTTAATACTGTATTTATAATTTTGGTTGCTGTTTGGGTTATTGTATCGTTGGGAGCTGTGGAACAGATTTTCCACTCCCTGACACTGTGTGTCTTCAGTTTGGTGCCTCATTTATGCATACTGCAGGAGTGCTGAAAGTTAAAATTAGTCGATCCAAGTGTGGTCACTGCAATCAGTCTGAACGGTTGACCAAAGATTCCAAAGTACTTTCCAAGCGAAGCTCTCCCTGGATTCTTACTTTAACTGGTCCAGGAAAATGGCACCTAGGTAAGACTTGTATGAACTGATCGCAGGGGCTGCAGAATATTAATGTGAGGAAGGGCCCTTGTTTTGGTGTATGTGGGGGTTTCTGTATCCATACACCAGAGTAGATACACTGGTCTACACACCCAAACACACACCCACACACACACATGTACATAGGTGGTCTGCTTTGCTCCTCAGGTTTCTGGTGCTGAGAGATTAACTGCTTGTACAATTCAAGGAGTTGGATGTTTGTCTTTCTATATTGGTTCACCAACTGTGTGAAAACATGTTCCAGTAACTGAAACATGACAGAGTCTTTAGATTTAGACTGGAGGTCTTTGTCATGGCAAACATTTTCTAGCAGTAAAGACGGGCAAATCTGCCTGCCGCAGAAATGGAGGTTTAATGTTTGCACGTGATTATATGTTTAGGTGGCCAAAAAAAAATATTTTAACCCTACTGCCCGTTTATATTGCCTTAGAAGGCTATGATATTGTTCTTAAACAAGTAATCACATTTTGTCTCTCTGCACTTTCCTCAGACAGGTCAGATCACCGGGACTCAAGTTTGTAGTTCATTGCCTTACTCAAGGTGTCAACTACCCTGTACTCACCAGTCAGATCAAGGCTGGAACAAACCTTCATACCACTGCAAGGGATCAAGACTTAATCACAGTGTTGAGACATGTAGATTAATACCCTGACTTTGACATTCGTCTAAACCATGAAAAGATAAAGACAAACTGTGGCAAAAACAGGCCAAAATCAAAAATAATCAGTGTTGTTCTCACCCATTTTAACTCAATGCTGGCAAGTCGTCTTCTTTTGATATTGTAGGAATACTCCAAATTTTGCAAAGTTTGTGCAAATGATCAACAAGAACACAGATATCAAATTCATCCATGTGTCCACAGTAGATCACTTAGTCTGGTGCTCCATGCTAACACTTTAGCATACACTGTGTTGAGTGAGAGTAGCACTAGCATTATCCAAGGACTGACCTTTTAATAATTAAAAAAAACATAATAATAATAAATAACAGTTGTTTTATAGACCTTGAAAATGAATCATTATCTCAATATAACTTTTGTACCCAGGTTAACTATGGACATACTAATCATGGAAGCGAGTCACCATGTGAGCAAGCATCTTTGGTGCAGTGCTTTTTTCGCTCTACCCAGTCTCCCATTGTCCAACAGCTCATTCATGCAGGGAAAGTAGTCCCTTTATATTTCATGTAAATTTTATCAATTCTATGCAACACACGTGACTTAAATGCATATCACTTTTGGATTGTTTATCATTTTGTTTTAGAGCTCCTACAAGTTCTCATTTTGTCATGTTTGAGCTAATGTTAGTGGCTGCTATTACTCAGGCTAAAGTGTATGCTAATGTGTTAGCACAGAGCATGAGAGCCAACAATCTACCAGAAACAAATGGATGATTCTGGCATCTATGTTTTGACTAATGGCCCAATCTCACAAAAACTCAACCTGTATCCTTTAAACGGATGCAGGTTTGCTTGTGTAGCCAGGTGCTTTCACCACTTGGGTCTCTCGATGTTTTTTTCCCGCTGCTCTTCCCACTCTGATGGACCGGATCCCGGCATGCTGTGGAGAACGTGATCGGCAAGTTTTTTTTTCTTTTTTCTTTTTTTCTCTCATTGACACTGCCAAGTGTTGATGTGCAGAGTGTTATTCCAGCAGCACAGAATGCCTCTGGGCGGGATTCTTACATCTATTCAGTGTTGTGTTGTTGTCTTGGAGTTGCTGTAGCCACAAGCTGTTACTTTAGGTTGCAGTAGGAGGCCGGGCTGTCTGTCTCTGACCAGTAGCTGATGGTGACAGGGTATTGAGATGGACCAGACCAGAGCACTCTGTGTGCAGTTTCTCCTGCTGCTGCTGCTGCTGCAATGTGCTGAGGACCTGGCCAACTGGGAGGGACACAATGTCAGCCCACACAAATTTAAATGCTTATTCTCATATGCATGCACAAACACAAGCATGTCCACATAAACACTCACACAGCTTGACTTGCCATTTACCCAGAACAAAAGTCACAGTCTGTTCCTAATATTTCCGTGTGGCTCATTGACAGAGCTGTTCAGTTCGTGCCCTGATAGTTTGCAAACACGTTGCATTTTCTGACTGCGTCCCTCCCCCTCAGCTGTTTACTCCCCTTTATCTCAGCCTGTTGGCTCAAATGGTGCTCAGATATTTTGCTAAAGTGGCCCGTGATTCATGCTCTCACCAGGTGTGTCCAATTACTTCTCATTGAGAATTGAAGGGTGAGTGAAAGAGCAGTGGAAATCCAACTGTGGCTTGGTACAGTGCTGATAGTGAAGCAGAAGAAGAAGGAGGCAAGATGCTGGAATGCTTGTGGGTCATTATCCATTGACTAACAGCAGAACCAGTTTGGAGCCTCTAATGACACACAGACAAAACTAGGAGGTTGTTTTAGACAATAAGGGGTCCATGTGTTAGAATTTTGTCAGAACGCATTGTTCCAAAAAGTGGGAGTCACTGATCATTAATTGGGAATGTTCTAACTGGTTGATTACAAGGAGAGAACATGGTAGTCATTATGAAAATCTATAGGCAAACCAAGAGGATAACAAGGAAGGCTGATAGTAACTAATAATGGATAGTTTGTAGCTTTTCAGTGATGACCAGCATCATTAAATGTGATGAGGGAGAGAGAAACAAAACAAGTCCAGATGCTCTGGAGTCTAGCAGGGTGCTTCAGCTGTAGTTGAAGTTACTACAGCCCTGAAATAGTCACAATACCCACATCATTCACCAGCGCATTGGAAAGAGGAATAGATCCACTGCACTATAAAGCTACTTTATGCTCCTGTATGTTAGCTCCCTTGTAGTTTTATCATAGCCTGTTAGCTAATTTCATTAGCAGTGCCCAAACTGAACAATTGCAGACTTCTTACACAAAACTACTTTGCAAGCTCAATCTACTTGCAACTATAATATATGTGAGCAAAAATAGGTTTTTGTTACACATGGAAAAGCCACTACAGTTGCAAAGCTTGTACATGTTAGCAGTAGCACCATCTGAAGTAAGTGCCATTTGGCGTTAGGTACCTAAAAGAATACTCCAACGTTTTGGGCAATATCCCCTTTATCACCTCTGTGCGTCCATTGGTTCAGTTCCTATGGTTAGCATTTCGTGTCAGCTTAGCATAAAGACTTGAAGTCTACAGGAGTCATTAGCCTAGCTCAGTCAAAGTGAAAAAAATAAATCTTACAGCGACTCTGAAGCTGTCTTATTTACACAACGTGTCGTGTATTTGAAACATGCACCTTGGATTTTTTTTTTAAACAAGAGTCGTTTTAGGAGGAGTTTGATGGTAGGAGCTAATGGTTATAGTTCCTGCCATCTAACTTCATCGAACTAAAACAACTTTTTTTTTTTTTTTTAAATCTAAGACGTGTATTTCAAATATACAATACACTGTGTACATAAGACAGCTTTGGAGTTGCTATAAGGCTTATTTTTTTCACTTTGACAGAGCTGGGCTAATGACACCTGAAGACTTCTTAGAAGTCTTTATGCTAAGCTAACACAAAATGCTAACAATCGGAACCAAAGCAGTGGACACACAGAGGTGAAAATGGTATCAAACATCTTGTCTCAGTCTGGGTAAGTCTGAAAAAGGGGATATTGCCCAAAACTCCTTTAAGTGTCTGGTGAATGACTGACTGATCTGTTTGACCCGACTTGGAGAGAGGAAGCAAGGGGTAGAGTGTTTATGAGTATGTGCTTGTAGCATTTTATTTTTTTTCCAAATGATGTACCTTAGGATAATAAAGTTTGAACATGGTTGTATCTCCAACTGCACACTGAGCGCTCATAACCACTAGAGGGTGAACTCAGCTACTTTGAGATAAATATGGCACTGTAACATTTGTGCACTGTTGCATTTCAATACTCCATAATACTTAATGGCAGCTTTCAGCTACACAAGTGTTTTAGTGTGGAGTTACTCTAAAGAAACAAGAACACGATGTTACATCTTGAAGATATAACACACCTCTCAGGATAGACCCCCAGACAGTCTCTCATTCCCTTTCAGTAAGCTGATGAGGAGGCACTAGGCAAGAATACAATAAATTAAGAGCTTTTCTTGTGGTCTGAAGTGATTTTCCAACAGATGAGGAGTTGATGGATTGGTTGCTTACCACAAGAGCAGTATATCAATGTTCCCTGGCTCTGGTGTTGAAGTCAGGTGTTTCAAATATCCATGCAGTTTGAGACTAAACTCAGCCAAAGTGATTAGCACCTGAAAGCACAGATGGTAGCACCCTCCAGAGAGCCTGTGCAGCTGTCAGGCCAGGCACGTACCACTTGGAGGCGAGTGTCCAGAAAGTAGCCAAATGGAAACTATTTCCTGCGAGCTTACAACATATTGTGAGGGAAAACATGCAAACACACACCTAGACTTGGGCAGAAGGGTAGCTGGGTTGTGAGACCTCTGACAGTGCTAGACTTTGAAACATCTCAAGCCATTCAAACGTAAATCTTCAGTACTGCTTGCACATACCTCCCTTCGCAGCACATCATCTCACTGTACACAACTGTCATGTGCATAGAGAGAGAAGATAAATTATATACTATTCTGAGGTGTTCACACAAATCACACACACACACATGCACACAAATGCATAATTACAAATGCACGCACGAGCATTAGTGGAAAACACAATAGGAGAAATAAGCGTTGATCTATAAGGCTGCAAGAAAATATTTGGATGGATCTATGAAAATTAGCTGACTATGGAAGAATTGCGTATTGTTAGTAAATTTAAATCATTTAAACCCTAAACCCTCTCCTTGTGTACCACCTTACCACCCACATTATCTTTTATTATTTGTGTCCGCGCCTGTACTAGGCCTGTGACAAATATTGCTGTTGGTTTGTCTTATCCAACTTAGGTGCCATATGGTTAAAGTTTGCCACAAAATAATGGATCCCACAGAACATGGAAAGATTTCAATATAATTTTATGTTTTCTGTGATTGACAGTTTACCAGATGCTCCATGATTTGTCCTCATGTGGCATATATCACGCATTTGCTACTTCATGCAGCTTCAATAAAACCAAGAATTTCTTTCAGCTACTGTTAGACCAAAGCCTGCTGTGCACCTGTGTTTGTGTGCACAGGTTTGCGTTTGCTCAGATTGCATACACCAGAACACCACATCCTCAGCCATTCTCAATGGGCAAAATCCTGACAGGCAACAATAGCCAGCAGTGTCCCGCTGCCCAGCAACCTCTTCCTGCCCTCATTTCAAAATTAAAGACTGTTTAGTAAAACCATTGGTAAAAAATCCCTCATTCATTGGATGCTAGTAATGTTCATTCATCCGTACATACACTTGGTTGTATGTGGCGGTGGAATATTGACCTCATCTATTGGGTGCAGGGAATGGGACAACTAAGCTCCTGTATGGGGCCACTCTTGCATATCTCCTTCTGGCCTTCGGGGTAGGATACTGGGATCTTGGGGATGCCAAACATCCCCAAGGCCAGACCACGGCAGGCAGGGAGGCATAAGGGAAGGGGTTAAGAGGGAAATTACCCTGGCCTTTTTTATTTTTTTCAAAGCTACAGAGCCTAAGGCAGTTGGTTCATCATCGCTGAAAACCAGTTGCCTCTCCAAACAACCTTTGTGTGTGACTAGAGGTGTATCGGAGTAGATTGCTTTGAGAGACTGATTGCATTTGACGGATTACTGCCTCTAAGTGGTCTAGCCTAAGCTGGAGACCCTCACTGCTGTTAGGTCTCAGTCTAGTGGTTTGTACCCTCCTGAAGCATGCAGCACTTGAGTAAAGTGACAGGTCAACATGCAGGTGGAGGGCCTAAGAATCCATGGGGCCGCAATGAACTGAATGGCATGTTGACACCCATACCGTTAGGTTACCATCCATATTTGTTCAATTTTAAAGAGCATCCCTATAATACATTATTACAAACCGTAGCTGTGGTAATAATTCTGTTTTATGAGTCCTATGGTGTTTCACACAAAACGAAGTTGTGACTTTAGGTTTGTGATTGTAACAGAGTAAGTAAAACCTTTTAACTCTAGTGAGTTTCATGTTTTCACTTGAATGGAAGGATTTCATGGTCCTCTATGGGTTGAGAAGATTTTCCAGTCTCTTGGGTTTATAAAAGCCTTTCAAAACCTCACTGGATAATGTCAGAAATGCATTATCATGAAGCAGAAAATAAGCCTGTTTATCTTCATTCCTAAAAAGTTTTCATCCAGTACTGTATGTTCCACTGTGACCAGCAGCGTCAAACATCACGTCATAACAATCTCAAGACTACAATGTGCAAAGGCAACGTACACACGTGCATAACAAACACACTGTACTTGATGGAAACCAAAAACTACCTCTGAGGTGAGACCGAGGTCTTTCAGTATCCTGGATCTGGTGCTGTAATTCCGTAATGCAGGACGCATATGGAGAAGGTCTTGCCAAGCACACCATACACCCTGATCAACTCTTGGCACTGTCCAAAAAAAACGTCCAAACTGTAGGGGGCCACCTGTAGTCTAAACATAACTGCCTCTCTAGACAGGAAGAGAGGTGGGGCACAAAGAAGAAGCTATTTCCTGTCAATTTCATGCCCTGAGTTATGAGCGACCAAAGTGCATCTGCAAAGACTCCAAGCCAAGACATACAATCTACAAATTCAATCTATAAATCTTGCTGGAAAACACAGTGTAACTCAATTCAACCATATGTTCCATCCATGCTGGGCAATGTGGTTTGCGGCCTGCAATGTGAGAGCACTTTATCATATTTCGGTTCACAAACGTGCTGTGAAGGTACACATGCATGTTTTTATTGGTCAGGCCTGTGTTTATATCCAGATTTTTAAAGATTATTGTGACTGCTGTTAACAGCTCTTCTTGCTGGCTTTTGATAATGTTATACTCCCCAGCAGCACTGAAGGTTTTCGGGTAAGGGCCGTAAATTATATATTACCACAGAATAATAAGCAGTTGTAGAGGTGTAGTAGTGTGGGTTCCTAACAACATGAACCAGCTAAAGAGGCCTGAATGGCAGCCCAAGGTTAAATGTCAAATGTAAAGAGGGCAGCTGAGATTCAGGGTTACTGCGTGAGAGTCAGCATGCTTGTGATGGTCTGATGGAGGTTAAACCTTAAGTTATCACTTGTCAGAAGTGACTCTTGTGTCATGTTTTGATGTTATGTTGGACCTAATTGAATTACTGGGACCTTTGACCTTTGTTGTGGTATTAAATGATAATGTCAGACATCCTAAAGCACATTGCACACATGCCCGATTAATGGGATTTCATTCCTTTGAATTTAGACAACTACAAACGTAGCCATTACTAGGGATGGGAATTGAGGACCAGTTCCAGTTGAGAACCAGTTCCAAATTGTCCGATCCTTCGGAATCCTATGCTTCTGACCTTATCAATTCCTTTTATTGATGCCAAGATGTTTTTCTGACAGTTGTGCGTAGCAAATATCTTATTATTTATTTCAATGTGTTCAAATGTTATTAGGGAGACTTGGTGGTCACAGACTGAGGTGGTGTGGAGTTGCTGGTCTTGCAGTAAGCTACACTGAAGGCACTGACCGGTATTTTCTACACTGTGTTCAGACTCAGAGATAATAAAGCAGTTGTGTTGATGCCAAACACAGAAAATTGATCAGGAATCAGTACGGGAAGCAATAAAGAATCGGACCAATAAGTAGAATCGATAATGGCATTGGTATCAATAAAATCTTATAAAGTCCCATTCCTAGCCATTACATAAGTCACACTTCTCATATGCTTGCTGCATTGATGCTACACTGTTGCTCCACCACCAACAAGAAATATTTGGAAAAATATCCCTTGCTAAGGTAAGATAGATGTTGAGTTGGAGAAGTTCTGAGATGGCCACACCTCTTCCAAGTCAAAATATTCAACACACTATGTTCTTCTTTAGGTCTCATAAAAGATATGTTCAAACCCCATAAAGAATCTTAAGGGCCTATGAAAGCTCACACCACAAAAGGATCCCATTTCCCTGCACGATCCCATTCGGGATTTCTCCTGTCAAGCAGCAAGCCTCTCTCTCTTTCACTCCGTGCACTGACTTTCTCTGACTAGAAGTTGTAGCTCCTCGGGGATGGAGACCTTGGCAGCCCTGTGACTGTGTAAAACTCTTTGTAAGACCATCCAAGGTGGACTGAGCCCCTGAATCCCGAGAGTCACTGAGAAGTAAGACCTCAGTCTAGACAACCGGCCAAATGCGCAGCAGCCATAGACATACACCGCCATCTAGTGGGGGAATTAACCCCTGATGAGGATGCGGTAGACATAACCTTCAGCATCTGTTTGCTGTAAAGGGCCACCTACATGGAAAACTGTGTGTCCTGACTCAGTGCAACAAATGGGATTTGCCCCTCATCCAAACGTGCCTCCCTTGTAAACTAGGGGCTAAAATAATCACCACTTGATCTGCCAAACAAACTTGGTAGAAAACAGGACAAAGAAGGGCAGAATGGCATGTGACAGAAAACTAATATCCATCCTGAGCTTTGTGGCCTCCTGTGGATGTTTCGGAGCTGTGTATGCTCTTGGTTTCTCTATGTAGATTGCTAGAAACCTTCTGTGACTGTGGAGGAGAAGTAGATCTATAAATCTGTCGGATGAACAAAAAGTGTTTGTTTGCCTTGCACAGTCACATATTTCATTCAAATGACGTTAACAAATCAAAGGCAGCTCCTAATTGTGTGCAGACTTTAGGACACTACAGTGTGCCTCGCGCCAACCTTTTCTCTTTTTCCCAAGCAATTTCTCTTCCTTGCCATTAGGAAACAAAACTGTGCACGGAGAATGTGGAAATACTCAAACATAGAGTTTTGCTTCACTCAGTGGTGCCAGATAAAATCTAAATGCGGCCAAATCTAAACAACTTCAATGGATTGACGGCTTTTGTCCCTGATTACTTGACAAAGTGCTGAAACATTCTCAGAGTCGAGCGTACAGCTGATGCATGTTACATGTTACATGACAGCATAACTTCAATAAAATTAGTTCAGCATTGCCTCTGCTGCAGACGGTCTTCTGTGTAAGGCCTTTGTGCTGCAACCTCATGAGAAGATGTAGAACATAGATCAAGAGACCTATTCCAAGATGATTTACAGTGACTTCTACAGAGGGTCCGCAGAGATGCAGCTTTATTGGTTTGAATGGTATTAGACCATTCCCGAGGGAACCTCAGTCCTGTGCTAATGAGTCACAATGCAGTTCAGTTGGACAGAGAGTTGAGGCGACTCCCTCCCGGGCATCCATCCCTGAAATCATATGACAGGAATGCTGAAATCTCTGCCACCTCTCCCTTCCTGAGATCCTTGCCATCCCCTTTGATTTCATTTGGTTTGTGGTTTGGAGGACGAAGCTCCCAGAACCTTCGCCATGGCAGAGAGCCGCGCCGAGAACAGAGATGCTGTGTGTGTGTGTGAGGCACTTCGCAAAACAGCCTTACGTAATGTAAACACAATTACCAACATTAAGCTCTGATGGCTAGAAGTACAGCCAAGGGCAACAGGCTACCGCTTTTTCACTCCCGTCTTGATCTGAGGGCTTTTGCAAAAGAGAAAGGGGGGGAGACACAGGAAAAGAAAGATTAAGAAGCAAAGTTGATTGGTCTTAGCATGCCGAATGGTTTCTTTTGATAAAGTAGCAGAGCAGTTTGTTTGTGGTCTGTCCCTCAGGGTAGGAACTCTCTACGTCTACTCTGCCCTTTCACACTCGCAAAGTGCTTCATACTGACATTAGTTCCACATAGCCTGGCTGTATTACCGGGACTTAGCTGAGACAGCAGGTCACTCAAGCCAATGAATCTAAACACAAACAGCCCTAATGACTGACAAGCTGGTGGAGGCTTTCTATTCACACTGAGCCACACATTAACAGCAAGAATCATAAAGGTTTCATATGTTGTGAACAAATGAAAAACAGAACTCTCACACATTATTCGTATTCCTGGGTATTTCCTTCTGTAAAATTTAATGGGGCAGCTTCACCTGGCACAGTGATGTGTTCAAATTCTCCATGTTAAATTTCCTCCCAAATAATCCAGCTCATGAAGTCTGGATTGATTTACTGGCTGAATGGTCAACACCCATAAAAGGGCAGATCATTTAAAGGAATAGTCCTTCAAATACAAAGTTTTGGGCAAAATACCCTTTTTCCGACTTACCCAGACTGAGACAAGATGTTCAATACCATTTTCACTTCTGTACACCCACTGGTTAGCTTAGCATAAAGATTTGACGTCTACAGGAATCAGCTAACCTAGCTCTGTCAAATAAACCTTACAGCAACTCCAATTTACACAATGCATCGTGTATTTGAAATACATGTCTTGGAATTATTTTTGAAAAATGAGGGTCGTTTTAGGAGAAGTTAGATGGTAGAAACTATAGGAACTATAACAGCTGAATATATGTGTTCATGGGTTATAGTTTCTACCATCTAACTTCTCCTACAATGATCCGTTTTTAAAATCATTTAAAAAAAATCCACAACATGTATTTCATTACAGTGTAACACACGATACATTGTGCAAATAAGACAGCTTCAGAGATGCTGTAAGGTTTATTTTTTTCACTTTGACGGAGCTAGGCTAATGACTCCTGTAGACTTCAAGTCTTTATGCTAAGCTAATATGAAATGCTACCCATAGGAACCGAAGCAGTGGATGTACAGAGGTGAAAATGGTATTGAACATCTCATCTTAGGCTGGGTAAGTCGGAAAAGGAGTATTCCTTTAAATATAGGTTATTTATTAAATACACAAGACTATCTTAATAAACTAATGTGAAATTAATGTGTTTTTCTATGAACTGTAAATAAATAGTCAAACTTTCAGTTGCTATATCTTGGCTTATATTTACATGGTCAAAATACAACCCAACTTTCAACTGGAACCAGTGGAACAGCTTTTTAAAGGCGTATTATCAGTTCTGATAGACTGGCTTCAGAATGGCCAAAATGTCAGGTAAATGTCAGGTGCTACATTGGAAGACTCATTCATAATCTCACAGGAAGAGAGATGTTCTGTCATTGAACATCTCACCTCAATGGAAAGTTCAATTTTACCAAGTCCCTCTATACAGTCTTGCCTGGTTTAGATGTATGCCACTGAATTAAACAAACCATCCAACCTTTGAGCTGCTACAAGTTCTCATTTTCTCATTTGTAGGATAATGCTAGCTACCTGCAAGAAGTACAGGACACACAGTAATGATTTAGTGCCAGTCCTTTCAGCATATATTGGGCGAGGAGACCAAAGGGCCACTGGGCCGGTTGGGCCTTGGTTTCATTTCTGATTTGTAAGAAAGGTTGTCAGATTTAATGGCATAGCTCCACTAATGCCTGCTTTTTTGCTGAAGAAACGTTTGTTTTGAGAGCTGCCATTGCAAGTCTTGTTATGCTGCTTAGAAATAAGCACATCCTGCTTAGAGGGTCTTAGCCTTGCCTAAATATGAAGGGAATTTTCCCTGTACCTCAGAAAAATTCTGGCTCAATTTTCAACACCCACAGTCTCTAACAAGCTTTCTGTTTTTATCTGGATGAAATTTTGTCACAGAAATTCTTCTTTGTTAATCTAAATCTCCTAATACTCTTACTGACTTTGTGGGTGGTTGCTTTTGTCTGAGAAAATCTGATTTACCAGTCCATGTTTATTTCTAATTCATTTTTAGAAAAAGATGTTTACAAAAAGGGCCATGGGGTTGGAAGGGAGATGAGTACAGGCTGTTCCCTCTTAAAGGCCTTTGTTGAGCTAATATATAACGCATCATGAATTACAGTTGATCATTGTCACTTTATTGCATGCTGTAAACTCATTTATGTTATTCAGCGTTAATGCATTCTGCAGTTACGCCCACTACAAAGCAATGCATTACCAATTTGTGTTTTGCTACCAGTAAAGAAGAGCTGCATGAAATCACTCAGCTAATTCTATTAGCATCATTGACAGCATTTTGCTATTTTAGTTAGATGATAGTTTTAACTACTTGGATTGATACATCCATAAACCATTTTAATAGTACATAATTATTCTTTTGCATGGACATTTTGAGTTTACTTGTGGTCTATAGATTCAACTCAAACTTGCATTTCATA